>BHFT01034953.1:0-11418 GCA_004320025.1 Laticauda laticaudata | reverse complement strand
GTGCAGTGTGACATGGGCTTAAGTTTAATTAAGTTACTTCATAGGGATGTTATGAAGACAGAACGCTTAGCTGTATTTTAAGGAGAAATAATAGAATAGTAACAAAATGAAAAAAAAATGTAATTTCAAATGTGGATACAAACAAAATTCCTAGTTTTTTATGACTGTTAAAGGCAGGTCAATTCATCCAGGCAGTTGAAGTGCTGTCTAGACTGCTTTTTCAAATAAAATCAGTTTAAATGTTTAAAAACACTGCAGGTAATGTCGCAGTTTCTGAAGATGATTGCAAGCAGAAAGTCACATTCCCTTGTCCAAACACTCCTAAAAGTCACACACACACCCCAATCTGCTGGGTGATGTCAAAAAGTGTAGATGATGGCCAGAATAATATGGTCGAAGCACTGTCTGCTTTTTAATGTGTGTTGCAACAAGCTTGCTAAAAGTAGAAGCTGAATACAACAAGGACAATGTGTAGCTCTCTGATATGTTAATTTTCAAGATGCAGTGAGCATCTTTTAAATTTTTAAAATGCAAACAAACATGAAGAAATAGCATGACAAAGTAGACCGGCTGGCCGTGCTACAGCTCAGTCTCTGAGATCAAGTTTTTACCACTTGAGTCTGCTGCTTGTTTAGGCTGGGTGTCTCAACGCAGCAGTTGTTCCCAACTTCATTCCCAACACACACACACAAATTTAAAATGCTCATTTGGTCCCTTGGCAGATAAAGACATGAAAGATCTTATATCATCCATTGAAAACAAACATTTTTGCCAAAAAAAATAAAAGAAAAGAGAGAAAGAAAAGTACACCAGCCCAACCTGCAAAGCTTCGGGGTTTCCCATCTCAGTTCTAGATTAGCAGTGTGTGTGAGAGAGAGCTCAGGGCCAAACGGTTCTGGCAGTCGTTCAACTCTTTCATCCCTGTAATCGTGCAAAGAGAAAGGATACTCTGGTATCTGACCGGTTCTTCTGGACTCGACCAAGTCATAATCCAGCCTCAGGTAAAACAAAGAAAAAAATAAAACTCTTAATCTAAAGACTTGTTCCCCCTTAAGGGTTAAGTGAGTAGAGTGATGTGTGATTTCACTCTTACTCTTCCCGTTCATCCCCTTGCTTCAGCAAGTCCCAACTATTTCTTAGCCCTGATATAAACAACACAGCTGCAAAAACATTGTGGCATTTCTTTAAAAAACAGCTACTGTGCTAAAATGTAATTTTAGAATGGGACTTGATTAGAACACCCTCCTTAAGCCTTTTCTCTTTAAATTGTAAAATGGGCCATAGGAACCAAGGTTCATACTGCATTGATAAAAACTTGATTTCAATATTATTGTATCAGTACAATAAGACTTACAGGATCTAATAGATGCTATACATAATTTTTGCACCCATGCTGATTTCTAATTTAATTCAAGAGAAAACAGCTAGAGGGCTGGAAGCCATGCCATATGAAAGCAGTAATTGAATTAATTTAGGGCTCCCCAAACTCTTCAACTTATGGACCCTTCATGAAGCTTCAGATGATGCATTGCCCCCCCAAAAAAATATTATATAAAATAATTTAATAAATGCTATGTTAAATAGAGAATTGAAATGTGTCAATGTGTAGATGAGGTGTTGATGCCAGGAGGAGAACTTCCTATTTATATGGCACTGGAGAATGTTTTAGGAATATCTGGAGGTGTAAGGGAGGGAGTTAAAGGCTTCACTTGAACCAAAATGGGACTAAATTGCTGCTACTTAAAATTAAAAAGCCAGCAGAGTATCTATTAAACTGAGGACAGCGGATAGTCTATCAGGAACTGAAGAGTGCCCAGTTTGGAAACTATTATTGCTTAGGGAAGGAGTTGAAGGGAATTAATGTCTGTTCCAAAGAGGAAGTAATAGTAATAGGAGAGGATAAATTAGTCATGTGATGATTTCTCAACAAGGCTACATGAAATTAGGGAATATGGCACAAATCAAAATAATACAGTAAAAGATGTTGTATATCAGGTTGGTATACAAATGCTAGGAGCCTGCCAGCCAAAATGGATGAATTGAATGCTTAAAAAAAGTATAGGTATGGTTGGTGTAACTAAAACTTAGTACACTTGGGCAACTTAGTAAGAGACTGCTATTCCTGGTAATAAATTATTAGAAAGGACAGGGATTGGCATGGCAGAAGTGGTGTCACCTTGTACATAAAAGAGATAATTGAATCAAGTTTTCTTGACATCTCCAAAGGAGCAAATTTATGATAGAAGATGTATTTCCAGGAGGCATGAGGTGGATTCCAGAGGAATAAGAGGCAACTCAGTCTGGATTTACAAGTAGTAGAAAGATAGTGAAGACAGGCCTCCCAAATAGTTCACAATATATTTTAGATGCAGATAGTAGAGTCCTCAGTTTGGTAAGAGTTTGTCTATAGGTGTGAAAATAATAAACACAGCTTGGAAGAACCACTATGTGTTATTCTTGGTTTTGGGTCTGACAAGATCATTCAGTGGAATTGCTTTGGGTAGAAATATCAGTTCTAAAAGTAAGTTAATTTTGGTAGTACACTATCAACTATCTAACTGAGATCCTGAAAGCAACTGGAGTTGGAGAAGGAAATCAGAGAGGAATTCTGGAAAGAGTCTAATAAATAAGGGAGGTTTCAATTGCCTACCTTGACAGGTGAAGACAGAGAGGTAAAAATTGTTAGATGGCACAAATGACAATGCACTGGAGCAGTTGGTTGTGAAATCAACTAGGAAGGGAACAATATTAGAACTAAAAATTAAGTAGTGCTCAGGACTTGGTGAGAGGAATATATATATAGTTCAACTGATTAGTAACCATAATGTAAAAAAAAAGGTCAACATTCAAAGAAATGCATGATTGTCATGACAAATCTCACAGTCATAGTTAATTTCAAGAAGGGGAAATTCTCAAAATTGAGAAGACTGGTGAAAATGACACTTGAAAGGAAGGTCCAAATGGCATTATTAAGGAGATAAAAGTTGAGATTGTGGACTTTCTAACTAAAATATAGTTTCTCCACTTGGCCTCTATAGTTGAATACTGGAAGGTGGCCAGTGTAGCCCAAATATTTAAGAAGGGTTCATGCAAAGATCTAGGAAATGTCCGCTTTACATTTGTTCTGGGGAAGATAGGGAACTGCTATGAAAGAGAAAAATAGCAAACATTTGGAGACACAGGCTTTGCTCAAGGATACCCAACACAACTTCACTCAGGAAATTCCAATCTAACCACTATTTTTTGAGGGCATTAATAAACATATATAAACATATAAAAATGCAGCTTATATTCATTATATAATTTGCAGAAGCCATTTTATTACACGAATGATGGTTGAGTTGAAATATTAAGATGACCGTATGAGGCTGGGGTAATGTTGAAAGCCTAAAAGAAGCACAGTACGAATAAAAAAACCCAAGGTCAGTGGTCATGAACAGAGGGAGATGTCAAGAATTGTATGAAATATCAAAATGCTGTAAAGGTCACATCAACACCATGTTTCTGAACCAGCTCATGGGCACAGAAAAGAAATAAAACAGCTGGTGTTGCTGAAACATGGAACCAATGAGAAGCAAGCTGTTTCTTTGTCAACAGAAATCAGCCTACGGAATGGACAATACACATTGTGAAAGTAGGGAACGTAAATTCTGTGCCAGAATGTTATGAAAAAGAGTGGCAGTGAGACATAAAAAGTTGTCGATGTTGTCATTATAATAAGAAAAGTACATGATGTCCAACTAATAAGGACAGAACAGATCTTTCCAAGGATAAAAGCATGTGGAAAAGAGAGATAAACAAAAACACAGAATAGCTGATTGACAATACAGCCTTGTCACTCTTGGGCAGCCAAACAACATCAAGATTTTCTGCCTTTTTCTTCAGAAACTAGTTTTGGTATATATGTGGGTGTGGGTATTATACAGAGCACCTTATACAGAAGATTTGTCTTGTAACTGGAAGCATCAGCATATATTAATGCTAATACACTGAGCATTAATTTTATCCTGAGAAAATTTCTATCAGTCCTGTAACAATTAGACAAAATAAAACTATGTTGCATCATATTTGGCTTGTCTTGATATCCTACTCAAAAATCTTGAGTAGCAGATTTGATGTCTCTTTTTTGGGTGATAAAAGTAATGGTAAAATCAATTAAATAAATTTTAACCTCTTCACTGGTTCATGCTATTTATTATCATTCTGCATTCATACCTTAATATAATAAGTTTAACATCTTTACTTGGCAATCTATAGATTCTATAGACGCATGGCAGTATCAAACCTTCTTACTTACCTATAGGAAGAATGTTTCACTTTTTCCCACTAATCTCACAGTTTTGCCTTCCTGAACAGCAACAGTCACACAGTTAGCTTTAACACATCCTTAGGAAATCTTGACAATAGACTTGTAAAGTAGGTCACTATTGCCATATCCATCCTGGGAAGCTGAGACAATTACTGATATGACCATATTGACAGACTGTCTAGGGAATAATGATACTCTTGAAAACTTGTCTTCATTTCTTTTGCTATAGAGAAAACGAGGAAAGCAGTGGATCAATTTGAGGATCACATCAGACCAATGATGCATATAGCTAACATAGTCTTTACCTTGCTGGATCAAAGAAGCCAGACCAAGTCCTGTTCTTACACTCCAAATAGCAACACAAATGATTATTGCTTTATTTTGGGAGATAAATATTTTGCTAATATTGTAAGTAATTAAGTCCTCAAATTTTATTTATTGTAATTTTTCTTTATTGATTGATGAAAAAAATCTCAGATTGGATTTCTGCATGTGCTAGACGCACACACATTTATATTTGATTAAATTGGTAATAATGTCAAGTGTCTCATCTTGAATTAAGCCAGAGGTGGGCTGCACTTTCATTGACAAGGAGTTTGCTGGTTGCGAGCATGTGATGCTTTGGGGTTGAAATGCAGCTTCAAACAGGCAGCTAATCAGCTCAGGCCACTCCAGTGAGTACAGCAGGGCAGTGTGGAACTCACCTGGGCAGTCTGGGGCCCCGTTAGTTATTTATTTTGGTAAAGCATAGCACAAGGGCAGGCCCAGCCAGAAATCACAGCTAGGGATTCTAGCTCAAACCTTGCTGACCATCCAGCAGCCCACCATTGGATTAAGCCCTGCTTTAACTGCCCATCCATGAAATGGGAACAAGAATATATAGATCTCTCTAAAGGGCTTACCAAATAGAACACAGTTCCAAAAATGAACAATAGGAATCCATGCTATTCCTGCTGAAAAAGTATATTATTTGTTAAATATTGAACTTTAGAATGCAATGGGAAGAATAATTGAGAAAGAACATAAAACATAAATAAATAAAATCATCCAGAATGTTGTTTTAAATTAAGGAAATGAAGAACAGAAGCTGCTTTATCTCTACAATCTTGGATTTTGCTACATAGGGAAGATAAAGAGTTCAAAAAGGGGCAAATAAATACAAAATAAAGTTGACCCTTGCCTTCTCTTGGGCACACAAGAGTTTCATGACCTCTCAGTGATCAAAGCTGCAGATGCCTCATGTAACTGAATCACTGGCTCAGCTGAGGCATTTTGCTGGACAAATGCAGTCTTCAGAGATATCAGTGTCTGCTGGTAAAGTGGACAGTTAGCCCCAGGGGAAACAGCTGAATCACAGAATGAGCAGTGAAGGGTGACCTGCTTTGAGTTCAGCCAGCCAGCCGATCGGTTGCAATGCCCTTGGCATTCAAAGGGCAGCTTTGTCTACAGTAGCAAAGTGTTGGGATTGCTCTACCCTTTCTTTCCAAACCCACAAATGAATTGTACGACATTCTTATTATTGGCAACATTTTTGGGCAGTATTGTACTGCATTGTATAGATGGGCCATGATTAGTTTCATTTCTAAAAGCCAAATTCATCTCTCATATGTCAGCCAGCCACCTAGGATCAGCCACCAGGTACTCCTACCCAAGGCAAAAACAAAAGGTACATTTTTTAAATAAAAAATGCTGCACACGACAACCCAATATTCAATAACACCACCAATAACAAAATCTTGTTTAAAAATTCCAACTAATATGTTGTTCAAAAGCCTTACATAAAAATGAAGGACATAGCTAGAAAAGATCGTGTTATCCTGAGAGTACTAACAATTCTGTCTATATGTTCTCTTTCAGAATGTAGACCATAAACAAAAGGCCTATTGGATACTGTGGAAAGTTAGTACCCAACTATCTTCCAGAAGAATGAAATATTTTGAGAACTATTAAAAAAGCAGAATATTATATTTCCCTGGATGAGAAATGGAGAAACATGCTCTTGGAAAACAGTCACCACTTTTCTTAATAGCCACCAGCAGATTTTTTTTGCCCATTAAGAAAAACTGGGCCAGCCTATGTACAAAACAAAAGACTTTCAGCTTCAGGGTGATGGGATTAAGACATGACCCTCTAGGACTCAACAGGATTAACCCACTAGCAGCAGAGCTCACTACATTGCACCGTCTCCTAAGGACATTGTATTGGAGTCCAAACTTCAACCAAACCTGAGAACACAAACAACCACAGAGCCAGCTATGACCCCTACAAAAGCCAGTAGAATACATGTTCTTGCACAGAAACAGGAAGTTAAAGTACAACGCCCAAGAGAACGTATAGATACCCCCCACTCTCAACTCCATGTGGCCAGCTACCCAGAACCCAGGTTCTGCTTCACCATTAAACCATCTTTCCAACCAGTCTCTGTGTTTCCAGTGTCTTTCTCTGGGCTTGGAACTGAACCAGATGGACATTTCTTCCCACAATACCACAGGCTAGAAAGCAACAGCTGGAAAAGGCTATTGATTGTGAACTTCCTGGATGCTTGTTGTAGGTCACTGTGGAAAACAGGCATATTAGTTTAGGAAGGTTTTTGATCTGATCCAGCAGGACTGCTCTTCTGTGAATGTGCAACACTGCCATCCAGCAATAAGACCACTTGTCCATGTACCTTTGTACTGTCCATATATTCTTCCTGAAATAATTCTGGAAGTTATATTCCCAACATATCTGGAAAACTGTTCAGAATTTTGTACCCTTATTATGGAATCCTTCCTGAAAATAAAAAGGATTGAAATTTCAAAACTTGCTTCTGTGCTAAAGACAATGATATCTGATTTAACCTTGTAGGCTCTTGAGTCCCATTGTGACATATCACAAAAGCAAATTATTTACTTCATATTTTCCATAGGATAAATGAATACACACACAAAGATATTTTGTAGCCCAAGGGAAGGGAAAGCTATTCTCCTTCTCACAATAGGCTTTGCAAAGAAGGGAGGTAGAATATTTCTGAAGAAGCAGAATTGCAGATCAGAGATTAGCACCTTTGAGGGTGTTTTAATATTTCTTAGTGCTCTAAAAAAAGCATTTCCAAAAACACAGAGCTCCATGCAAGGGATGTCTTGGGACTGGGACTGACTTCCCTTTCCAGTAAATCATACTAGCAGAAGAAGGAGCACTAAATGACGGCACAGATGGGAAGAGCTTCTTTTTCCAAAGCCCTTCTCTCATCCATACAGCTCTCACCTTGACAGTGTTTAAAAAGCCTCTGAAAAACCTGGCCGTTTCCCCAGACATTGGTTTAGGGTGTGTGATAAGCTCTTTATAGGACATAACATGTTACTTTGAATAATTTCTCTTCTGGATATACAATGTTCTTTTCTTTGTGTTTCCTGTTTTAACTGAGTAGATACTTTTTGAAACTGGACAGCCTTCTATATTGACTAATAAATAAGTAAATAATTCAGTTGGCTGAGGCTTTAGTTGAGGACAAGCTCAATGTATAACCCAGCATTTCGGGTTAACAGGAAAGGATAAATTAAATGCCTTTATGCCTTGAGTGGGCACGCCTTCAAAGGCTTTCAAACAGGCACCTGCAGTCTTCCAAATAGGGGATTAACCTTTGAAAAATGAAACATATTAACCAATCCTCGGTCTACAATTTATACATTTTTAAATTAAACAACCAAACATTCTAAGACGATCATAATTTCTGCATTTCCTTATTTTGTCTTTTATGGTAAATCTTTCTATGGACTACAGATATAATTCTGTGGATGAATTCAGTTCTGTAAAATTCTTTTCCATTTGCCAGAAAAAAAATCCTCCTTCTTTCTCTCTCTCCCCCCTGCTCACTATCTCCATCCATCCATCCATCCATCCATCCATCCATCCATCCATCCATCCATCCATCCATCCATCCATTTACCTATCTAATCTGTCCATTCCCTCCTCTCATCTATATATCATCAATCTTATCATTTATGTATCATTTAGCTATCATCTGCCCACCTCAAAACTGCAAGTAGGATTCTCATAACTCTGGCCAGCGGGATTCCTTCTGTAAAAATGAAAAATGAATGAATTATTTTATGTATTGATATAGTGCCAAACATCAATCGATGCAAAAAGCAGCAGTGCGATTCTTCACTCTCCCAAGTGTTACAAGAGCCAGTTTGGGCCTCCACAATTTGGCCAGTGTTTGGCTTTATTTCCCCAACATTCAGATTCCATTCCCCCCCACCCCTTCCTCTGACCCTCTGACAGCCAGCCATTAATTATGATCATCTGAGTCTAATTCATTCATCCCTTTCTCTTCTCATATGGAAGGACAGCTAGGGCTGAGGGGACTCAGGAAATGTAGGCACGATTCCATATTCTTTATGCAGAGTGCACTGTCTGCTACTTTGCTGGATTGCACTGGCTTTAATTGAATTGGCTTTCTAATAAAGCTGTTGCCATTCAGTAAGTGGAGTGTTGTAGTACTCACACTACAGCTGCAGCATACAAGCAGACATTTCCTGAAGGCGAGCCAAGCGTCCACTCTCCTGAGTTGCCCATTTCCACCTCCCTCAATTGTTCCATAAATGTGTCACATAATAATGTGGGGCACTGTTTTTTTCCTTGCAAAGCCTATATTCCATTTAGGAAGACCAAGCAGATATCCTTTCTGAGTTCATTTACAATGGGGCAAAAGAGACTATTGAGGATATTCAGAACTTTGGCATTTTCAAAAACTACTCTCTCTTGTGTCCTTTTATTACCCACTTTCCTATTTTATTTCATAATATTTGCAAACCACTCCAATCAGAAAGGCTGTTGGACAGAAGTGGTGTTCAGCAGGTTCTGACCAGTTCTGGAGAACTGGTAGTGGAAATTTCGAGTTGCTTGGAGAACCGGCAAATACCACTTCTGACTGGCCCTGCCCCCATCTATTTTGTGCTTTCCAAGTCCCAGCTGAATGGCTGGGTCTTCTTTTGTTGCCCTGCACAGGAGAACAGAGCTGGAAAGCAGGTTAGTGGAGTGGGAAAGGAATGGGGATTTTGCAGTATCCTTCCCCTGCCATGTCCACCAAGCCACACCCACCAAGCCACACCCACAGAACTGGTAGTAAATTTTTTTGAATCCCACCACTGCTATTGGACTAATTAAATGTAGCCCTTGGCTTTCACCAACCTGTTGCCCTCTAGATCTGATGGGAATGGCAGGGCCAGCTCATCTGGTTGGAAAGGCTGGCTAGACTCAATGTGGAATGAGAGGCTGTTGGACAGATGGGATGTTACAGAGAAGGAAATGAAGTGATGGGATCAGCAAATTGCCCTCTTTTATCATTGATCCTTTGTCTGATGTTTACCAGGGGGCGTTCATAGGACCAACTTTCTCCTGTTTTTTTGTGAAAACTTGACATTTTTGACAGCTGGGCTAGATCCCACATCTTCTTGACCAGTTAACTTCTGTTAGTTTTTTTAGCAAGCATTCAAGGAAACTCAGAAAGATCTAATTCAGATATGAAACTATGAAAGGATAAGAAATGGAATAATTTTATCTTTTTTACTTCTTTCATTCTCTTTTATGCTTAGGCTTGACAGAAAACTTTCCAGTTGGTTACTTCTGTTATCTATGATGTGCAAACTAGGATACGTGAACCACACACACTATATATAATTCCAATTTTCAGTCCAGTCAATGGTAGTATTCCAGCAGTGGGATCCTACCTGTTCCACAGTTTGAGGATTGTGCGTGTGCGCACACACTTAACGCGTGTGTGAAGCTTTCCACACACCAGCTGAGGCCTGCAGCACCATTCACCTGAGAAGATAAAGAAGAGAAAAATGCAGGGGTGGGTCATTGGAGACTTTTTTTACTACCAGTTCAGCCAAACCGGTAGCAATTTTTGCTACTGGTTTGGGTGAACTGGGCCGAACTGGTAGCATACCACAGCTGTAATATTTACACAGTACTTGTACAATGTCCAGTAACAACTTAAAAGACATGAAGTATATGGCTAGTGTTAAACTTTGATTTTTTTTTCCTGGGTTTTAGCAGGTTGTGTGAACATTGCTCTCTGATTCATTTATGGTTCAATATGTGTTGATTGCCTCAGCAATTCCCAGAATTCCCCAGCCAGCATGCAGTCCTGATTTGTTGGCAATGTTTCTAAAATACATTCAACAGCATAACAGATTTTTTTAAAAAAACACATGCCATTTTTGTGGCTGGCTACATTCTGTGATGAATTGACGCTGGCAGTGCCATGTAATTTGACACAGCAATTTATTGGACAAAAAACCCTCAGGTAATTGAAAAGACTGTCTCTCAAGCAAAGAGCAACTGAGGTATCAGATACTTGGGAAGGTTTCTTAGACTTAAGAGACTCCTTTGCCAGTCTCTTGGAATTCACTTCTCTACAGCGGAAGATACTTTAGATCACATGTTGGGTCTCATATACAGCTCTTTTTTAAAGTATATTTGCTGATATATTAGGCCAGGGGTTCCCAAACTTTGCAACTTTAAGACTTATGGGGTTGAAGTCCAAAAGTCTTAAAGTTGCCAAGTTTGGAGACCTCTGCATTAGGCTAAGAAATAGGAGTATGTTTATTCAATACATTACAAAAACCCTTATTTTTAATAATGTATCATTTTTCCTGAAACATCCTTCTCTGCCATGCATTCTGTCTTTTGAGCCCTGAATGGATTAATTCTACATATGATATTAATAATTGCAGCTCAGCTGGACTTTGCCACTGACCTTAAGCTCAAACCAAGAAGTGTATCTAAGTAATATGTAAGAACCAAAAGCCTGCCAATTTATTGAATTAGCAAATTATGACCCAGCAATACGTATCTGAGAACGTAGTTTTGCATTTGCTGTTCAATCACTGGATTGAGCAGACTGGCCTAAGAGCTTGTCAGAGCTCTGGAGGATTTAATTTTTTTTTTAATTGGTTTTAAAACAAACATAAACAAACTGAACATAAAAACATTAAGCCATCTTCCATATATATACATACAGTGTACCGGTTGGTTTACAAATTGTGCTACCATTTTGTAGTCTTCAATTACAATTACATTATATATCCTCTCATACTTTCAGTCAAATATCAAGTACA
>BHFT01034952.1:0-16767 GCA_004320025.1 Laticauda laticaudata | reverse complement strand
TGGCAAGCTTTTTTGTCTGTTTTACATCCTCTTTGCATCCGTTGGTGCAGTGTGACATGGGCTTAAGATGGAGTCGTATCTATGTTTTTGAAATATTTGCTTTTGCAAGGACTTCAGAAAAAGGAAAAGCTCTGGAGCACCTCTAAAAACCGCCCTAGGACATGATAAAAGCTGATACTGCACTGTTCTTTATTGAGAAGTTTAAAATACTGGAGCTATCACAGGGAGTGTCCCATTCTTTGTCTTTCTGAACCAGAACTTAGGGGTGGGGGAGGATAAGAATGGCCTCAGATAGCAACCTCAAGGTTCAGATAATTTCATGTGAATGCATGGAAGTCCAAAGATAACAAAAGTCGCACATCAATTAAGGCAGGAAGGAAAAGATTTGTGATTTTTCAGACTGTGTTGGCTTTTCATTTTCAGCATTAGCCAGGGCTAATGAGAGATAGAATCTGGATGGGCTGGAGTTTCTAGTGTTGGTTCAAAGATTAAAATATCCTTGTCCTTACTAATCATTGGGTCTCTGTCAATGCAACTGATAGAGAATAAGAAAAAATATATGTATCATATGTGCAAATGTAGAAAAACAGTTCACTTTTCATATTCTTTTTGAATTCATCACTAGTGTTCTTCTCCACAGCAATATCCCAAATGAAATACTTCCTTCCATTTCACTTTATTTTTATTTATTTATTTATTTGATTTGTCAATTGCTTACAAGATAATAGGTATAAGTATATACATAGTTATGAATACATGAAATGGGTACATATAAGAAAAATAAAAGAAACAATAGGACAGATATGGTAGGCATGTTGGTGCGCTTATGCACGCCCCCTACAGACCTCTTAGGAAAGGGGTGAGGTCAATAGTAGACAGTCTAAGGTTAACTTGATCACAGAAGTCCCTAAAACTATATTTAAAAAGAAAAAGCTAAAATTGAATATATGGATTTCAATTTTGAAATAATATTAGATATTTTTACCTGGTCCAACTCTTTTTAGTTTTAGAAAATATCTGCAGGTTATTCTGACCGAAGTTAGTCAGACAGTCTCTGATCATACCCCTTATTTAAGCATATAATGAATATGGTTATACTTTTGCAGATTAAATCAGTACAGGAAAATGGACAGCTATGAGAATTAAGTGGGTCACAAAGAACAATCTTCTTCTCCCTCATGTTTAGGCTGATTGCACCATGCTCAGTTGAGAATGAAAAACAGCTGCTTTTTAAATAACCAATTCAACATAATCAACTGTGCCACAATGGGAGATTTTGAAATGGCAAAATCAGATCTATAGAAATATGTGGGTGGGACAGCATATAAGATTCTACAAGAAATTTGGTACAGCTTTGGCCACTACACATCCCAAACAATATTGCAAAATTAGAAACAATGCATAAAAAGGCAATAAAATGGTCACTGGAAACTTTCAATGGTAGAATAGTAATAGCAATAACACTTAGACTTATATACCACACCATAGTGTTTTACAGCACTCTTTGAACAATTTACAATGTCAGCATATTTCCCCCAACAATCTAGGTCCTCATTTTACTGGCCTCAGAAGTATGGAAGACTGAGTCAACCCTAAATCCATCAGGATTGAACTCCAGACTGTGGGTAAAGATAGCCTGCAATACTACATTGTAACTACGGTTTCACCAGATCTCCTATTCCTACCTCCTTTACTAGAAGCAGAAAATCAATAATCAGTTTCTCATCAACAAATGGACCATATTGATCAAGTGACAAGGAATGAAAATGGGTGGAGTTCCATGGCTCTAAGACTGGCAGACTTTGAGTTCTTTCATACAATACTTGCTGTCTTCCCCCTTGGCAGTGTGTGGGATCTTTTTTATTGTACAAATTCAAAGCAACAAAAATAAAGTTATCCTGCATACTGTATGTAGGAAGATCAGAGATAGCTGGAATTTATTTTACCTCACATGAGTGAGAATGATATATCATATAGTATCAGCAGCCATCCTCGATCTTAGCAGCTGCTGGAAGATGTCTGCCTGATGTTTTCAAGGATGATTGCAGTAGGGTTGCCCAGGACCTTCTGTATAGAAAGCAGGCATTCCAGGGCTGGAAAATGACCTAGTTTTACCTGCATGCCAATTTTCCTACCAAAGCAAAGGCTGCTTTATGTCAAGTTAATCCAGGGAAATAATACTAAAGGGCCAGTGACAAGAAAGCTGTAATAATTAAAAAACCATCAGAAAGAGAATGATTAAGCGGCCTGGTTTCTGCACTGCATATTTTATTAGTACTAGGCTAATTCCATAAAGACTGTGAGCTCCACAGCTTAGGGGAAGAGATGATAAATAATAAATAGTAATTAAATTAAAGATGTACATACAACATTGCTCAGATTTCCTGGAAGTTTGGAAATGGACTCATGTACAATCATAATAATTAAGATCTCTTTGCACACAGTCCACTGGGCGCCACATCACACAGAACCTTGAAGTCAGTTTGCACACTAAGGCTGCTGGAGAAACTGTTAGACTTTTCATTTTGTTGGATTGATTACATTTTTAAATGGGGGAAAATGAGAAATGCCATTGGCTATAGCTTCACTTTATTTCCAGCAATTGTATGAAAAAAAAGAACATCAATATATTCCTATCATTTTAACTGCAGCACTACTTATGGTAGGAGTTCTACTCTGGTTTAGGTTTGTATGAGGTGGGGAATTAATTACCTTATGCCCCAACAAATGAAAATGGAGATATTCTGAACTCCTGGGTTTCATAAAATAATCCTGCATTCATCTCAGGCATTACTCAGTCCTTAAACCAGGAGTATTGACAGTGATGGTTATTGTCATCACTGAGTGATAAGAATCCCACCTTTCTTTTAATGTGCACGACACATACATAGATAAAAAGGACTGGGATTTTGACTGCACCCATCATTTTGAAGCCATGGGCACTCATAACCTAAACATTCAGCTATAGATCTCCCAAAGCCTTTAGAGGAAGGTTTCTAGAATTCCCTTGGTAAAGGGCAGGAAGTAAGGAAGTGTGACTGACATCTGGCAGACATATTTCCAGGTCCACATGGACAAACAAAAAAACAACCCTTAGAATAGTTTGTCAGTTTGGGTGACTTTAACAACATAAGAACTCATTGATAGCTAGATCCTCAAGGAATTTCTTTTCAAACCATCCACACTATAGCTGTCAACACATCTGATGGCAGCAAATTCCACAGTTTTATGTGTTGCATAAAGAAGTATGATTGTATCCATAAATGTACATTGGGAAGGATGCAAAAGGAGACAAGCGATGGTCGATTCATCACGACATCACAGTGCAAATAACATGAATTATGATTGACGGCAATTATATAACTTGCATCAAAACAGATGACATCATGATACAATCTTTGTGTTTTCTAACCAATGGCCCAATCAGAATTATCTTTTGATCCCGGTTTTCAATTTTTTAGCCAATAAGAGTACCTTTTATTTTTTTAAGTTATTGTTTGTTTTAAAATAACAATGACAGGTGATTGTCCATCATGGGAAGGGTGGAGATGAATAGGGTTTCTTTAATACAGCTGCATTCTTTAATACAGATTTGTTGGAATCCATAAATCTAATCACATAGAAACTCCCAAAACTGGAGAGTCCTAGATTGCTAATAGTCTATCTATCATTGAATAAGCAAAACAGCAGTAAATAAATAAAATAACTAGAATAGAATAGAATAGAATAGAATAGAATAGAATAGAATAGAATAGAATACTTTATTGGACAAGTGTGGTTGGACACACAAGGAATTTGTCTTGGTGTAAATACTCTCAGTATACATAAAGAAAAGATACATTCGTTAAGAATCAAGAATCATAATGTACAACACTTAATGATAGTCATAGGGTGCAATTAACAATCAAATCATACTAGGAAACAGTCAAGTGGGTGATAAGAAGTGGTGAGAAGATTAACAGTAATAGCAGTGTACACTTTGTAAATAGCTGAACAGTGTTGAGGGAATTATTTGTTTAGCAGAGTGATGGCTTTCGGGAAAAAACTGTTGTTGTGTCTAGTTGTTCTGGTGTGCAATGCTCTATAGCGTCATTTTGAGGGAAGGAGTTGAAATAGTTTATGTCCGGGATGTGAGGGGTCTGTAAATATTTTCACAGCCCTCTTTTTGACTCATGCAATATTCAGGTCCTCGATTGAAGGCAGGTGGGTAGTAATTGTTTTTTCTGCAGTCCTAATTATCCTCTGAAGTCTGTGTCTGTCCTGTTGGGTTGCAGAACCAAACCAGACAGTTATAGAATAAAATAAAAAGTGCAGGGAGGGGAAGCAAGAAGAGCATCACCTGATACATGAGCATGCCACATTTTTATTGAAAACTTCATATAACAGCTTTTTTATCCTTGTGTTTTAAAAGAGAAATTTTTATTACTGGTAATCCTTCCTTTTTACACACAATATTATTGGATGCTGATTATAAAATGGAGAGGAAGGTCAAGTAAGCAAAGAACTGATTGAATGTATTCCTATTTGCATTTAACACACTTTCAGCAATTCCCCTCATAAAAGATATCATTGGATGGATATGAGAATTTTCAGACCTTTTTGATATTATTTGAAGAGCTCTATAACCAGCTATTCAGAGGAAGATAAAGCTGATTTAGTGTGACCTTTTATTGATGCTGGGTGTATGTCAACATTTTGAATTCTCATTGTTCTTCCTTTATGTTTGTATTGTTTTCTACATAACCAGATAAATATCTTTATTATTGCTTAAAGTACTCTGGTTCATGGCAGGCAAGTAAGGAAGGGAAAAGCCAAAAACATTTTTGTTTTAAGGCAGAGCTAACACAACATTGTGGCCACTTTTAAACATAGGGCTTAGAGGCCATACGTGCCTTCACTGGTATCTGCAGGAATGGTGTCTATCAAGATGCTGGCACCACTAAACAGCTGAAACCATATACATTTATCTGTCTGTGTTGTACATGCAACACTTAATCATATATTTGCCACCACCATTTTGCTTTTTTCAGATTTCCTTGTGGCTTAGACCACCATTCTAAGATTTGATATTTTACTCCTGGTAGTCATTGCAATAAATATTTAATTTTATATTTATATTTAGTTTTCGATTTAGAGTTCAACTTAGACTTACATTTAGACTTAGATAATTTATGACCAAACATAATAACAATAGAATAGTACATGCTAGTGTACTACAAGAAAATGATGCAGTATGCAATTGTAGAATCATAAGATCACAGAATATAAAGTGTGATAGGGACTTGATATATCATCTAGTTCAATCTTCTGCCCACTTTCATAGCATGCCGATATCCAACATTATCTATAGTGGTCTTTGGCGTTCTATTCCTTGTTATCACCAACCTCCAATAAGTACACTGCTCAAAAAAATAAAGGGAACACAAAAATAAGACATCCTAGATCTGAATGAATGAAATATTCTTATTATTATTAAATACTTTGTTCATTACATAAGTTGTGCTGACAACAAAATCACACAAAAATTATCAATGGAAATCAAATTTAGCAACCCATGGAGGTCTGGATTTGGAGTTACACTCAAAATTAAAGTGGAAAAAACACTATAGGCTGATCCAATTTTGAATATAATGTCCTTAAAAACAAGTCAAAATGAGGCTCAGTTGTGTGTGTGGCCTCCACGTGCCTGTATGACCTCCCTACAACAACACCTGGACATTCTCCTGATGAGATGGCAGATGGTTTCCTGAGGGATCTCCTCCACACCTGGACTAAAGCATCCCCCAACTCCTGGACAGTCTGTAGTGCAACGTGGCGTTGGTGGATGGAGCGAGACATGATGTCTCAGATATACTCAATTGGATTCAGGTCTGGGGAACGAGCAGGCCAGTCCATAGCATCAATGCCTTCATCTTGCAGGAACTGCTGACACATTCCAGCCACGTGAGATCTAGCACTGTCGTGCATTAGGAGTAACCCAGGGCCAACCGCACCAGCATATGGTCTCACAAGGGGTCTGAGGATCTCATCTCGGAACTAATGGCAGTCAGGCTACCTCTGGCGAGTACAACAGAGGGCTGTGCGCCCCCCCTAAAGAAATGCCACCCCACACACATTACTGACCCACTGCCAAACCGGTCATGCTGGAAGATATTGCAGCAGCAGAACATTCTCCAAGGCATCTCCAGACCCTGTCATGTCTGTCACATGTTCTCAGTGTGAACCTGCTTTCATCTGTGAAGAGCACAGGGTGCTAGTGGTGAATTTGCCAATCTTGGTGTTCTCTGGCAAAATGCCAAGGTCTGCACGGTGTTGGGCTGTAAGCACAACCACCACCTGTGGACCTCGGGCCCTCATACCACCCTCATGGAGTCTGTTTCTGACTGTTTGAGCAGCCACATGCACATTTGTGGCCCGCTGGAAGTCATTTTGCAGTACTCTGAGTGCTCCTCCTGTCCCTCCTTGCAACAAAGCCAGAGGTAGTGGTCCTGATGCTGGGTTGTTGCCCTTCTACGGCCTCCTCCATGTCTCCCTGATATACTGGCCTGTCTCCTGGTAGCGCCTCCATGCTCTGGACACTACGCTGACAGACACAGCAAACTTTCTTGCACAAGCTTGCATTGATGTGACATCCTGGATGACCTGCACTACCTGAGCTACTTGTGTGGGTTGTAGATTCTGTCTCATGCTACCACTAGAGTGACAGCACCTCCAGCATTCAAAAGTGACCAAACCATCAGCCAGAAAACATAGAACTGAGAAGTGGTCTGTGGTCACCACCTGCAGAACCACTCCTTTATTGGGATGTCTTGCTAACTGCCTATGCTTTCCACCTGTGTCTATTCAATTTTGCACAACAGCTTGTGAAATTGATTGTCAATCAATGTTGCTACCTAAGTGGACAGTTTTTGCTTTCACAGAAGTATGATTGACTTGGAGTTACATTGTGTTGTTTAAGTGTTCCCTTTATTTTTTTGAGCAGTGTGATTCTTGCTCATGATGCCTACTCTTTAGGCTATTGACCTCCTTGCTTATAGAGAGGACAATGGACCAGAGGGCTCTTGGCCAGACCTAGCATCTCATTTATTATGTCCTTCTTATTACTTGAGCTGCCCTCATTTTTCTTCTACTTATGTTTGTTTGAAATGTATTGCATACAGTGAATGCATTCAATATCAGCTTTCTGCAACTCAGTATGCTTCAGATTAATTTGTCTACAATTCTCACCATCCTATATGGCTGATGGATGTATAGTTCAAAAGTGATTACTATTCAAGGCACCTTTAAGTGCATTCATGGCTCACTGAAGAGAATGGGACATGATTCTTTGGGAATGATAGAAAGGGGCACTTTTTTAGAAGAAGAAAGAAGAGGAAGAGGAAAAATATTAAATCTGAAATTTCATAGTTCTCTAATCTTCCCTTTCTTATTATACTACTGTGGCAAGTTGCAATAGTTATTTCTCAATCAAAAGGAATAAATTGTCTGTGTCCCAGACTATAATTATGTTGATAATCTAGTGCAAGCCCAACACCCCATCCTAAGGGCAAAAAGATTA
Organism: Laticauda laticaudata; assembly: GCA_004320025.1. Classification (NCBI taxonomy): domain Eukaryota; kingdom Metazoa; phylum Chordata; class Lepidosauria; order Squamata; family Elapidae; genus Laticauda; species Laticauda laticaudata. Next base: position 9,209 of record BHFT01034952.1, on the reverse strand, counting down.
GATCTATGTCGAGTTGTTTTTTTTAAAAAAAATAATAATTTCATTTGTCTGTCGTCTTGAGTTTCCATAGAAATGACATATATATACTGGAGGTTTTTACACAGTTGAAATGGGCCAAAGTCTAAACAAATGTGAGATCTTATGTTGATCTGGTAACTTGCATTAATAATGACATGTCATACATGTACTTGGTGAAAACATGGGAAGAGATATTACTGGATTTCATACTGGGAGTATGAAAAGTAGAAGAAGAAATGGCCCATAACTTTATGGAACATATTTCAATGGTACCCCATAATTAATGGGCATGAAATTTACCGTTACTTTCTCTGAGCACTGAAAAGCTCTAAGAGCAGCTGGATTTGTTTCTCTTGTGAAGGAGATCACTGGAATCTTAACATTATTTTGAAACATTCACTTGCAAGTATATGCACAATGCATACAATGGACATAAAGACTACATTATCCAGCAGACAGGCAATTCATGTGCCCCCAAAAGATCTACCAATAGAGCACACAGCTGCCTCTAAATGGTATTGATTTAATGACCTTCAGCTCAGATCCCAATCATAGAATCATATGTGTGTGATCACGGTGAATAATGGATTGAAATTTGAGCAACAGACTGCAAATGGACCTGGATGAAAGAAAACACAGAGGTTGAGTTACACAATGTGCTAAGCCATGATTTAACCAAGGCACTGAATAAACCACAGTGTCTCAGCTGACTCTCAACTCTAAATCAGTCCTATTGTTATATTATGGCTTAGACCTATATATGAATAGAATAGAACATAATTCTTTATTGTCCAAGTATAATTGGACACACAAGGAATTTGTCTTGGTGCATATGCTCTCAGTGTACATAAAAGAAAAGATACATTCATCAAGAGTCAAGAATCATAATGTACAACACTTAATTATAATCATAAGGTACAATAAGCAATCAAGTCATACTAGGAAACAGTCAATATNTACAAGCAACAAAGTTACAGTCATACAGTCACAAGTGGGAGGGGATGAGTGATAAGGAGTGATGAGAAGATTAATACTAATAGTAATGGAGACTTAGTAAATAGTTTGACAGTGTTGAGGGAATTAATTGTTTAGCAGAGTGATGGTGTTCGGGAAAAAACTGTCCTTGTGTCAGGTTGTTCTGGTGTACAGTGCTCTATAAGCGTCGTTTTAGGGTAGGAGTTGAAACAGTTTATGTCCAGGATGTGAGGGGTCTGTAAATATTTTCACAGCCCTCTTTTATATATGAAACATAGAATATGGTTTACTGTATTGTGCAATTTAAACTAGTGTGGCCTTTTTCAGTCGACCATGTTTAAACACACCATAGCTTAACCCTTGGTGTAAATCCAGTATGTGTTTTTTCCTCCATCCCCAAGTTGTTGGTCTTGGCTCAAACTCCAGTCCATTTATCTCAAATCATAGCCTAACCCATCCTTCTGGCTAGGATGAACCATTTGATGTTCATCTAATCTTTTTGGTCCATCTACCTGTAAGGTGCCCCAAATAAGAGAGGAATTTCATTATTAAATAGGATTACTCAACCTTCTGGAACCAGTAACTTCCAAGCTCTTGGTCTCATTATGATATGAAATGCTGACTGGTTATTTTTGTCAATTAAATTGTTGTTTCAGCTTCTGTCACCTGTTGCCTTCTGGGGTTTTCGTACTGGCACCAGTGATAAGGAAAGAAAAGATGTAGGTTTTCAAAATAATTTTATCTTTTTTTCTCAAATACATTCTATTGATTTTGACCCAATTAACTTTAAAGCCAACAGATCACCATGCATTATGGCACTTTCAAGTATGACACTTGAGTAGAGCTTCCTTGTTTAGAGACTGTGCAGGTAGCCCTTGCTTACTGACCATCTTGTTTATCAAGTGTTTGAAGTTACAATGGTTGGAAAAAAAACCCACCTTTGTGGCCGATCCTTACATTTACAACCATTGCAGTGTCCATGGTCACCTGATTGCCATTTGTCAGCTTCACAACTGGCTACCAATGAGTGCAATTAATGGAGAACACAAATTAAAATTGTTACATCACAGACACATGATGTCTCACTTAATGACTGCAGTGATTTGCCTTATGGTGAAAATGAAGTAATATCATCAGTATTAGATGGCTGCATGGTTCTTTGCTTTGTAACCATGGTGTTTAGCGACAGAACTGCTCATCTCAAGTGTGGTCAGTAAGTGAGAACTACCCATATACCTTCTGAATATCAAATACTCCAAATAAGAAAGGTTTGTTGCCTTTAGATAACACTTTGGGTTTTTAAGCCACCCAGACTGTTTAAATCTGGTTATTGAAATGGTATAGGGTCTCCTGCTTGAGCAGAGGGCTGGACTAGAAGACCTCTAAGGTCCTTTCCAGCGTGGTTATTCTGTGCTGTTCTGTTAAGGTTAAGGCCCGGTCCCACTGCACTTACGGATGCAAAGAGGATGTAAAACATTAAAAAAAGCTTGCCATCCATTGTGGAAAACGCTATGCATTCATTGTGTACTCATTGCATACGTGTTTCATACGCTCTATCCGTCGAGCCATCCGTCCACTGCGATTTCATCCGCGCAAGAAGTTTTGACCGCACAAAAACTTTGTGAATGGATTGAACTTTCCGCCAATGTACGATGTATAATCCGCAACATACGTTTGGAGCAACAAACGTTCTATGTCTGTTTATCATCGTTAAACGTCCGCTGTATCCTCTCTGCATCCTCTGGGCATCCTCGCAACTCACATCCGCTGCAGCTGAAAATGGAAAGAGGGAGGAAAGAAAAGGTACATGGAACGTCTAATACATCGTTAGTAGCACGGAAATAGAAAGGATGCGCAGTGAACGGTTTGCATTCGATTATACATCCGCGCGGCATCCCTTTCTTTTCCTTTTAGGCGTACGTGATGCATCCGCTTCATCCGCTATGCGTCCACTTCGCAATTATTCCCCGATAACCCCTTCGGAGCTGTCATCCCTTCCATCCGCTTTCATCCACTAGGCTTCTGATAACATCCGTTTAACATCCCGCTACATACTACCCATGTCCGTTCTTTTCCATTCGGTTTATGCAAATTTTTGCCACTTTTTGGAGTGGATTTGTGACAACGGATGGAGCCACCCCTGAAATTTTGCTCGTCCTCTGTGTCCTTTATGCATACGTTTTGCGTCCATCGGCCAGTGGGACCGGGCCTTTAAATGCTGAGCCAGATGGATTTTTGACCTGATTTAGCAGGGCTCTTTCAACATTCTTACAGGAGACAAATGGGTGTTTTTTTCATCACCTGGAAAGACCTTTAAGAAAGGAAGTTGGCCCAAAGTGAATAAACACAGCAAACTTCCTTCCCCTGCAGAATTCCACCTTTGAAAAAAAAAGAGAGGCTTTTTTCACTTCAGTTCCCACTGCATATAAACTAATGAGGCAACTAGCTTATCCTCTCTTTATCTACGGGTCTCCTTAACAGCTAATATATCATGCCATCACCCTAAGGGAGAAGGCAAAGTAATGTAACTTAATTGCAGGCCTCAGATACCAGAACCACTCCTGCATTTTTTTGCTAGTGCATCTCAAGGTCTGCTACATAGGATGCCACTTATTTGATCATAAACTTCAGCTCACTAGCTAACCTCCAATTTGGGCAGGCATGTAAGTAAGACAGCAAAAGCTGTTATAAATGTAACTTATTTTAATTCAATATTCATACAAAGAGGAGAAGAGGTCGGGCATTTCACACGCTTAAAATTTTCTGCAAGATTTTGGAGTAGAATTCCTTTCATAATGGTTTTGCTTTGCCACAAAATACAATAGGAGGCACTAACAACAACTGACTGTTGGACTAAATCAAGGTTCTTCAAACTTGACAGCTTTAAGACTTGTGATCTTCAACTTCCATAACTCCTCCAGTCATATTAGCTCAGGAATTCTAGGAGTTGAAGTCCACAACTCTTAAACTTGCCAAGTTTGAAGAACCTTGGACTAAATAGTAAAAATGGCTGTCTAGCTGCCGGAGTCAAACAGAAGTGGAAAGCACTGATACTTTGGGCTTTTTTGAAAGAATCCCTTTGATTGCCATCTTGGAAAGTGTGGTCTGATACAGGAGATCTCACACACATTTGGAAGTGTAAATGCCTATGAATGGATAGATGTTATTTGTGGATATTCCGGTAATATTGTCAATCATATCATTCTCTAGATAGCATCCTTTTAGGTGGTGGGTGGTAGGAGATAAACTGTATTCAGTCATTCATGTTCTGCAACCCTGCAGATTAGACCACAGCAACAGGCTGTCCACAGGTTTGCTTTCCAGGACTGTAATTATCATAGGTTTAAGCTATTAGAGTATTAATTTAGACTGGGCTTTTTGATATCATTATGAAGTTGTTTACAGGGATAGTTTAAGTTGCTGGTTGTGTCTTTTAAATCCTTCATTGTTTAATGGCACAATATTTAATACACCACCTTCTCCATAAGTGCCCATTTTCTAGAAGGCTGTGTATGCCTAGGCCATTCCCTTTCTGGGCAAATGGGTATCAGAAGATAAATCTGCTCAGGACTGATGACCTTGTGGCTTCTTCTCAAGCAGTTTTCCTTTCATCTTCCTTTGAAGATGTTTCCCCATGCTGCCAGAGGAATTCTGGGATTTGAAATCAACACATCTTCAAGGGGCCAAAGTTGAAAAACATTGGTTTGGTGATATACCTAGATAAGAACTTTTTCAGGTCTCCAGGGGCAAGGAAGTGCATGGAGAAATGTGGGTGGAAAGTAAATAGCACAAACACATTAATAAGAAAGACATGTTCCTTCTCCATGACTGCCACAGAGATAAAACTCAAGCTAGACTTTCTGCTGGCATGACCTGATTCAATGGTTCTCCTTGTTATCGTCCCAGAATCACAGAACTGAAAGGGACACCTAAAAGTCATCCAGCTGAATCTGCCCAAATTGTAACACTAATTGCAATAGTTTGCTATGACAAGTTCACATTTGCCATTTTGAATAATCAGAAACCTGCATAATATAACCTTCACAAATGAGGTAATTATTTTTGCAATTTAATACATTGATTGGGATCGAGCTTGAAAAACTGAATATATTTGCATATATTTGATTTTATTTAGTTGTAAACCACTCAGATAGCTTTTGTTATTGGATGTAACCCTGTATATAAAAATACAGAATTCTTTTGTACAATTTATTGTTTCTAAAAGCTAGACAGAGAATTAACAAGATATGGAGATCATGAAAGTTGATTCCACTAAAAAGCATAGGTTCTGCTCTCTTGTCTAGTTTTCAGTGTTTGGCCAGGCATTGCTCAATCTGAAAGCTCAAGGACAGATGCTTAGCTTTTTTAAAAAACTAAAAAAAGTACTCTGGTACTCTGCAGCAGAGCTATCCTAGGAGTGCACTATATATAAACCTCTGAATCTAAATGTGTTTCCTCTTATTTATTGAATCTAACATAGATTATTGCATCCCTGAAACACTGCTGAGGATATTTGGGTTCAAACCTTTGTTCAACAATACAGTTCAGGACTTGTATTGTAAAGGCCCTGTCACACTGGCCGACGGATGCAAAACGTTTGTAAAAAGGACACAGCGGACGAGAAAAATGTTCCAATCCGTTGTTTATCCGCTCTAAAAAGTGCGGCAAAAATTGCATAACCAGAGCAGACAACACGGAAAGGAATGGACGGGGGGGATGTAGGGCGGATGGAAAAGCAGATGCTCCACGGAAGGCCTAGCGGATTGAAGTGGATGAGAGCGGATAGGCCACATCCGCGCAGGCTTCCGGAGGGACCGCAGCCAAAGCGGGACGTGCAGCGGGAAAGAGCGGATGCAGAGGCGGACGCCGAGCGGATGAAGCGGATGCACAGCGGAAGCTTAAATGCGGATGCCTAGCAGAAGCCTAGCGGTGGGAGACCTTCCTTGACACAGTTGGAGCAGAAAGGAGGGAATGGCACATTGCGTCGTGCACCATCCGCTCTCAGACGTGAGCCACCGACTACACGCCGCACCCAGCACCACTCATGCGCAACGCTATACGGAAGAGTACGGACACAGAACCCCCAGACGTCTAAGATCAGAGAGAAGAGGCGCGAGAAGACGCCCGACTCTGTCTCCTAGACTCATGGGAGGTACTTACACGAGTAATACAAGAGTACGGAGCAGACACTCATGCACTTCCTCAAGCATCTCCTTCTACTTCAAGGTCTTCCAGGCCGCGTATCACATGCCGAGCCAGAGGACAAACACTGCCCTATGAGACACGTGTCCCTGCACGCACCACGCAATTTCCTCCACCATCACGAACCATCCGGAGACACCTAAGCGAGAGATAGGAAGACTGTCTCAGCCACCTCGGCTGCCAGAATCCGAACACTCAGAGGGAGCAGCGCCACCTGCTACCACTCCATAACATCGCGACTCTGACAATTCTACCTAGCTGTGCGTGCTACTGCAAAGCCCAGGCTTGCACCACCTCTCTCCTCCGAGCGCCGCGTAACGGCTCCTGCCTCGCAACCCTCTCTGCTTCTGAGGAGATCCAAGTCTGCCCTTCGAACCTCAGTGATAGCTTATGGTCAACTAGGCCGCGTGTGTGCTCGCAACTGTCAAGTGTCACTGACTCCTGCTGTACGTGCGTGCTCTCCCTGAGGCGCACGCTGCCTGCACTGCTCCGCTCATCTGGCAGTGGTGCTCCAGCGCTGTCTGACCGATATGGCTACGGCTACCAGGAAGCGATTCAGCCAGCCACAGCAGCCCTATCCAGTCCAGGCACAGCGCTACATCGTATGCCCACCGAGGTGCCACCGACGCCACAGCATGCCACCCATCACCTCACCTCGCACTCACCTGCAGACCAGACATCCCCACTAACACTGCTCCTTCCTCCCACCCAGCGGAGGTGCAAGCCCAAGGCCTCAGAACATCTAGTTCAACGGGACTAAATTGGGAGAGACTGACACCCCATGTCCTGCCCGAGAAGGGGCTCTCAACATCACAGGACTGAGCCAGCTCTCTGAGCAGCCTTCAACCTCGCACACACCCAACCCCGTGTGTCTGTGCTCAGGGGCCCAGGCCACCCCAATGCGCACTCAGACCAGCACTCCAGCCACTGCCACCGTTCCACAGCACCTGGACCCTTCAACCCCTGAGACTTATTGGGCAGCGCACTCAGAGTGACTGAAAAGAGTGCCAGAGACTTGGGTTGCTACTGCCTGACTTTAGTCTTGTGGCGTGTGGCGCACACAATTTACTTGAGGTCTATTTTTGTGCTAAATATTTTAACAATTTGCTTATTAATAAAGTTATACTTTGCTTCACACACTTGTCAGTTCCCCCCTTAGTCAATAAAGTACTTTTCCGGTGCTGTCGAAACTTTAGAAATTTTTTAAGCTCTTTTGCATGCTTGCTGGGCATTCAGGGTAAGGGATATCGAAAAGTAAAGGACAATGCTGACAGGTGATACCTGTGGGATGGGTACATAGCTGATTCCGGATGGTTAGGGGATAGCAGAAATGGGCTTCTTCTTTTCATTGCAGTTTCGTATTTACCTTGTTTGGTTTACGATGCGTGTGATAGCCTTGTGGGCAATTGGTGCATCGGCATAAACCCTGTGCGCTTTTTCAATGTGCAGGCTAACAAAGCCCTTGTGGATAGATAACACATCCAGTGCAAGCATTAGTGGCGACTGCGTATGCAGCCTCACCCTACCATTGCGTTGCTCTACACTCTATGTGTCCTTTTTTCATTTATCCACACTCACACAATTGTACTCATTGTTGAGTCCACAGCATAAATCAACATACAACTATCAACTCTCTTAAAAAGCCCTGTTCATGTAGGAAGCCGATAAACCCCCCTGCTAAACAACAGAATACATGGCCCAATCTCATAGTGTGATGAGACAGGCTAGGAAGCATCCATCAACAATATCTACATCCTGTCTTGCCACTCCACTGCCTCAGCTGGGGATTGCACCAGTGTTTCAGGAGGTTGCGCTGCTTCTTCCCTTACGTGAGGCTCTGTTGGGCGTCTTCACATCCTCAGTGTCTATCACGAGTTTTCCCTTGCCTCCAATTCCCAGGCTCCATGTCCCCATTGCCCTTGTTGGAGGTCAGCAGCCTTTCTGCAAACTTGGTGGGAGGGTGCGCATGAGATTGTGAGGATGCAGCAAGCTTCCATGATCTTCCTCACGGCTCTGGCGGATGCTGCATGGTGGTGAGAAGTACCTGGAACCTGTGGCCAGGATGCCAAAGGGGTTCTCTACCACCCGCCTGTGCCCTGGACAGCCTGTAGTTGAAGATCTCTCTTCATGCGTGTAGGCATCTGAGGAGTGGTAGGCTTCATGAGTAGGTTTCTGAGGAGAAGGCGTCATCCCCCACATGAAGTAGTAGGGCCACATCTTGCCATGTCGTTGGGCAGGGTCTGATCTGGGAAGCCCATGAGTGAGGTTGCTTTCCAGCCCCTCCTTGAGCGTCACTTGGCGTTGTATACCTGGGCATCTGGAGACCGCCATGAAGCATCGATGTACATGAACTTGTAGTCAGCATCGACCATGGCGAAGAGTGATGATGCTGAAGAAGCCCTTTAGTTGAAATAAGTGGACCCGCATTGGCTGGGCTTTGCAGGCCACGTGCTTCCCATCTAAGCTTACCCTATGGACTCCAAGGTGTGTGATGAAGTTCTCTACTTCTGCATACCACTGCTCTGATTTTACTTTGTTACCAGTCCTTCTTTCAGTGTGGAGGAGGCCTGGAGAGAGCATCCTCCATAGCTATTCTTCCGAAATGCATGGCTCTGCACCACTTCTCTGATCACAATGCTGATGCCGTGTTGTGTGGCACCCTCAGCCGCATACTGCATGCTCTGTCTGCTAGCTGCTAAGGTCCCTGGAGGCCAGTGGTGCAGCAGCAGACAAGTCGTGCACTTGAGCCCAGCGCCAGTCCAGGGCCTGGGCCGGAAGTTGATGCTGTTCCTGCCTTGGTAACCTGCCGTTCAGCCGGCTTCCACAACCTTCTCAAACATGCGCTGGCAGCGCATCCTCATGAAGTTCTGGAATCAAACGTGAGTAGTCTTGTTCCTCAGCATCCCATCCTGTTATACAGCATCTTTCCCTGTACATCCACAAGTACCGCCCAATTCCCCGGCTCTTTCTCGCGATCCACGCGATCCGCACCCAGACACTTCTTGGACGCCTCC
>BHFT01034951.1:0-13941 GCA_004320025.1 Laticauda laticaudata | reverse complement strand
GAAGTGTAGTCTAGGAGTCAACCATTTACATATAGAACAGCTCCCCCTGGCAAGGGCTCAGAGGATTGTTTATCTAGCTTGCAACACTTTTATGAGGTGTGAAATGCTATTGGCTGAACACCCAGAAGTTCAATTAAGCCTATTAAGAGCTCTCCCTTACTGCTTGTCTTTCTGAGGTTATTGGGGGCTCTCCAAGCCCTGCAGAATCTTTGCTAGGGGCTCTCCTGAGCCCCTGAGAGCCCCCAGCAGCCCACCCCTGGCTGCTTCGGCAATGGTCTTTATCCCACAGCCGAATGGGATATAAATTTTATGTATCCCAAATATAAAATTGAGTGCAATTTTATTAGGTCTACCACTAGTGGTTTAAATGGTTCACATGCATACATGGAAGTTCAAATCCTACTTTAGGAGCTTCTCCTTACTAATGACATTGCAATTCAGTTCAAAGAGAACATGATCATGAAAAGTCACATAACTGTCATATTGTTTTAAATATATTTATTTCATTAGAGTAACAAATAAAAATATAACATAGCTCAATAATTTTGAATATATTGCCCAAAAGTTCAAATGCTAGGAGACCACACATACCAGTTACCCAATCTTTGTTGTACAGTTGATCCTCAGAGTTTGTTCAATCATTCTTTTTTCCAACCTTCATGCAGAAAAATACCAACAGGTTTTGGTGATAGTTTCTAAATGCTAGGAATATAGCCAAGTGGAACATATTGTACATAATGAGCAATGAGTCCCAAATCAAAGTTGAAATAGTGGACAAGTCCAGACCATCACATGGCTTCTGAACTATACTTCTAACAGTAAAGCAATTGCATCTAACCTTCATTAAATATTCCATGAAGTTTTCAGTATACATGAAATGGAATGCTATGTTTTATAAACTTTGTTCTAAAAAAATAATTAATTAATTTCACAATCTTTCTACCATCCACTAACTCGCATAAACAGAGCACACAAGCTCATTATTGAAAGTTTTCCTAAACATTTAACATCAATTTTATAAACTTCTATAATCTATATACAGTATATAAAAGTGAAATACCACTCATGCATCATCATAAAATCTCCACAACTGTAAAACCTACAAACTTAAAATTTGGTATGCAGGTTCCTCTAACCTTCTAGGTGTTCACTAAGAAAGGATTTTTCAAAATGACCATCAGAGCATTAGTATTTCATACGTTATTATTAACAGGCTCTGATGCTAAGAAGTTCTACCCCCCCTCCCCAACTGCAAAACACAACACAAGTTTCAGTTTCAGTTTTAGTTTCACAGCAGCAAGCAGCTTTAGGACAGAACAGTTGACCTGAGCCATGCCCAGGCTCCTTACTGTCTCCTTGTTCACACAGCAAATACTGCTTTAGTTTCCAAACCAGATGATGAATACTGATGGATGCTGGTAGGCAGAGGCAGATTTTTTTTTCTCCTTATTTTCCTCCTCAAAAACTAAAGGCCCTGTCACACTGCCCAACGGATGCAAAACATTTGTAAAAAGGACACAGTGGACGAGCAAAATGTTCCATCGTAAAAAGGACACCATGGTATAATCTATATATATCCATCCGTGTTATCCGCTCTCAAAAAGGGGCAAAATTGCATATATCCAGAGCGGATAACAGGGAAAGGAACAGGACGGGGGGAGGTCCAGTCCGGGATATATGATGCAGAGCGGAAGCCTAGCGGAGTGAGAGCGGATGGGAGCGGATGGCAATCCGCTAGGCTTCCGGGAAACTCAGCAAAGCGGACGCGGAACAGAAAGAGCAGATGCAGAGCGGACGCGAGTGGATATATATTGCATAGCGGATGCACAGCGGATGCACACAGATGTAGCGGATTTGCAACAGTGGAAGCCTCGCCAGATTAGCAGAAGGATCGGATCACGAGCTGCTTCCAAACCCGTCCAGACCAGAGGAACCTGCTCCCACCCAGTCCAGGCTGGCTCCTCCCACCCAGTGATTGTCCCTCCCGTTCCAGGCTTTCCACAGGCCCTCCACCTACCAGGGCTACGGCTTACCAGGAGGTCCAGCAGCACAGGCAGCAGCCTTGCCCAGTCAGGCACAGAGTCATCGGACGACACATTTCCACCGGTTTCCACTGATGCCACCGATGCCACCCCACGAGCACTGATGCCACATGCCACCGATGCCACATGACACTGATGCCACCAGCCAGTCTCACCCAGCTGCAGGACCAGACATTCCCCACTACACTGCTCCGTCTCCACCCCACAGCCAAGCCGGCCCTTCAGTACATATGTCCTCGGTACTGGGGCTGACACCCATGGCATTTGTATTTAAACATCACAGTATATGTTAGCTCCTCAACACCCGTCCCTGTTGTCCTTCGGGGCCAGGCACCCCAGTGGTTTTTCAGACAGCACGGGTCATGCAGGTCCAGCCCACGACTCACACACGAGATCTGGACCACTATTACCGCCTGAAGCCAGCTGGCAACACCTCCGAGTGACATAGAAGAGTGCCAGGCCGACTGGGGTGGCATATTTCTGTAGACTTTGATTTGCGACACTTGCTGTTGTTCATTTTCTTTACAGTGTTATGTAATAAGTTTATCTTTGCTTTCACACACTTGCTTCATTTATTTTTGGTAAAAAGTTCTTGGTTGGAAACTCTTAGAAATGTTTAAGCCTTTGCATGCTTGTGGGATGGGTAAGGATAGCAGTGCAGGTGGGGCAGGATACATTTGGGATGGGTTAAGATAGCAGTGGGATGGGCAGAGATATCTTTGGGATGGGTAATAGCTATGGGGATGGGCAGGGATACCTTTGGTAGTTTGGGTGTTAAGATAGCTGTGGGATGGTTGAGATAGCTGTGGATAGACAAACCTCTAGTGCTATTAGCATAGTGGGACTGTATGGTCCACTATATCTAGGCCCTTCATTAGCAATACAATGTAAGCATTGGATCACATTGAACTAAACCACAACTCTTTTTAAATGTCCTGTTCATTGTAGGCCCACCACATACATAGCCCAATCTCCATCAGTGGATGAGACAGGCTGAAGGAAGCATCCATTAATCGTTTTCATCCTGTCGTCCACTCCCACTGCTCAGCTGGGAAGTTGCACCAGTGTTTCAGGAGGTTGCGCTGCTTCCTTCCCTTCCTTGAGGCTCCGTGGGGCCTTGCAACATCTCAGTGTTATCATGTTTGCCCGTTGCTCCATTCCCAGGCTGCCATTCCCCATTGCCTTGTTGTTGTTCACGAGCCTGTTCTGCAGACTGGAGCAGGTGCGCATTGAGATTGTTTGGATGCAGTAAGCTTTCACAATCTCCTCACGGTCTGTGGGCCGATGCTGCATGGTGGTTGAGAAGTACGACCTGTTGGCCAGGATGCCAGAAGGCTCTTACCTTTGCCCTGGACAGCCTGTAGTTGAAGATCCTCTCTTCATGGGTGGAGTTGGAGTGTAGGCTTCATGAGTATGTTCTGAAGGGAGACAGGCGTCTCCCCCATGATTGGAAGATAGGCACATCTTGCGTGTCGTTGGGCAGGGGGTCTGGATCTGGAAGCCCATGATGAGGTTTGCATTCCAGCCCCTCCTTTGTCCAGTGGCGTTGTATCCTTGGTTATTTCTGAACATGAAGCCGTTGCCTGGAAGCATGATGTACCATGAACTTGGAGTCAGCATCGACCATGGCGAAAAGGACGATGCTGAAAAGCCCTTGTATTGAAATAAGTGGGACCCCGGACTTGGCTGTGCTTTTCAGGGCCACGTGCTTGCCGATCTATGGCCTCACGGTTGTGTGCGAAGTTCCACCTCTTGATACCACTGCTCTTGCAACTTTCTTTCTGCCTTCTTCGTGGTGGCGCACTGGAGGAGCTCCTCCATGCTATTTCTCGATGATGGCCTGCCACCAACTTCTCTGCCACAATGCTGATGGTGTTTGTGTGGCACCCTCCAGCGCGTACTGCATGCTCCTGTAGGTGGTCCTGCGAGGCCAGGTGGCGCAGAGTGCAGTGCCACCTTTGAGCCAGGGTCACAGGCTGGGCGGAGAAGTTGGTGTTTGCCTTGGTCAACTGTCAACCTGTCAGCCGCCTGCAGAACTTCGTCAACTGGCTGGCGGCATCCCGTATGAAGTTCGGAATGCCCCAAGGGTCTTCGGTTCCTGAGCTCCACCATTCAGTGCCTCGCTTTTTATACAGTCCGTACTCTGCTCTTCTCTTCCGCATCCATCTTCGGAACCCAGATGCTTTCTTGGCGCCTCCTTTCTTTCTCGTAGTTAGCATTTCATAGAGTCTGTAGATGTTCACACTATTGCAGGACGATGGTGGCGCTACCAAAGGCAGTTTGTTACGATCCATGGTGGACATGACTGGATGCTGTGGAAGAGGAAGAGGCAGATTTGGAAGGTGCAGAGGTCTCACAGCTGGGTGCCTGGGCTGAAAGTGAGATCCAGGTGAGTGCTCCACTTTTATTAGGCAATATAGGTTTTCCCATGTGTCCCTTTGCATCCTCTAGGCATCCTCTAGACATTCTTCATATGCGAGATAGGTCCCCTCTTCGAATGTTTTTTCCATTTAATGCTTCTCTTGTGAGTCTGCATCTGCTTTCATCCTTTCTACGTCTGTGCTACTACGCTGCGCATCTTCGTGTCGTTCGTTCCTCCCTGCGTTGCTGAACGGATTGAGTTGCGAGATGCGGAACGGGATGCCTGCGATATAGCGTGTGTGTGACGAATGCCAGAATGGATGTTCTCCGTTATTTGTTCCTAGAGGATGCAGAACGGCATGCATTTGATACATTTTCCACTCAAAAGTTTTGAGCAGCCTCAACCCTCTAGGCGGAGAAATGTCAATAGACGGATGCTGCGACAGATAGAGGGGAAGCAAAACGGGATGGCAGGGAGTACAGAACTGGAAGCATCACGTAACCAACCAATGGATGGCAAGTGTTTTTCTCCGTTTTACATCCTCTTTCCATCCGTTGGTGCAGTGTGACAGGGGCTTAAGCCCGATCACGTAGTTTCATAGTGAAGCACAGCTATCCAGCTAGTTTCCTATAACAATAGTTCTTAGTAATGTCAATTGATTCCTTCAAAGCTTCCAACAACTATACAACTTCAGAAGCAATAATTCATCAAGCTCCTCAGTCCAAGCAAAAAATATTTGAGTTAAATAATCTTCTAATATATAAGTAAATCAAACTTTTTAAAATCTACAGAAGTTTTTAGCAGCTCCATTAAAACATCATCCAAGAAAAGAAACAAATGGGTTATCAAACAATCCAGAGTTGTCACTGGAAACACAAAATACCCAGGTTCAAATAATCACACTTTTGGCCAGATTATATGAAGACCTAGCTCTTTAGAGACAACAGTAAGCAGCAATGGTTAGAGAATTAGAGTTAAAGAAAGAGAAAAAGAAGATAAATAGCAGCAAAGTGGATGGATTCAACTAGACATCAAAATCATGGTAATGCAGATGTTTGCTTCATGTGGTTTAAATATATTAGTTATGCAGAGTCAAGACATAATAAAAGTCTACTATCCCATTTGAAGTTGCTAGATAATTTGATTAAATAAGGTTATCTGTATTTTCATTGTATGTTTTTTTCACTGTATCAAATAAACATAAAAATATAAAAAATATTACTGGTAGCATAAACTAAATTTAAAAAAATACAAAATTAAGAACATTTTAGAGATAGAGAGGTTTGGACATGAATGTTTTGCAAAAAAACTGATGATGTATTCTTGGAAAGAATTATGTGTAGCAGACTCAAAAAGTTAAGATACCAAATGTTAGCCTTTGAACTGACTTATTATTGGAAGAGAAACAAGAGTGCATAATAAGATTCTGTCCCATCTAGTTCAATATGTTTTAAAAATTATTGATAGTGGTCTTTTTACAACTAGCATGTATGTGCGAGGGGAACCTTTACCTTAAAATTATAGAAAAATAGCTAATATTGTGGTATTGTAATTTTTTGCTTAAATATATTTTTGTTTGGTAGTTTTGTTTTAAGCTTTCTGTCTTTACCTTTTTCTTTATTTTTAGTTTTTAATTTAATAATATAGTTTTCTTTTTAATAATATGGCTTCTTTCTTAATAGTTCAGGATGAAATTATAAGTTTGATTTCCAATTGTTATAATTTGTACCTAAACATTCAATGGAAATTATTAAAACAGAGAATATTGTATATGACTCTGCATAGTTCACAAGAAAACATGAAAATTACACAACACAGCAATTAAAAAGTTATGGACTAGTTGTAATCAAATAGCACTTTTGAAACAATTTTCTTACCATTTCCTTTTAATCAGACATTTTTGTAATCATAGATGGAGAGTTCACATTATCAGTCAAGAAGTACTGTATAAACTATTCTTTCATTTCACCTTAATATAAAGTATGAAACATAAAACAATGGTGGGAAAAACATAAATGAGGTATAACTGACAAGACAATCCTATGAAACTTTGGAATGAGGATGGCAAGGATAAGATAAATTATTTGTCTGAGAAAACTCTTCACACCATAAGGCCAAAATCATTCAGATCTTGGTATCGTACAATTGGAGCAGCCACAGACTAATCCACTGCTAAAAACAAGAATCTCAGCTAAAGCATCCCCAAGAACTATTGATGAGGCTCTGCTGGATCAAAAAGCATAGATAATTATCTTTATCATTAGGCAAAGCAAATATCAAAAAAGCAATTGAAAACCATGTGACTTAATTTTTCTGTGACAAAATTTGGTCTGCTGTACTATATAAATTGCATCCAGACCCAACCCTGTGTTACATTTCTGCTAATATCAATTATATAAAATTTGGAAAGCTTGAAATAGAGATTTTTGAATGAATATCAAGGAGAAATCAGTGCTTTTAACAGACTATAAGAGGGAAAATAATGAAAATATTGTTCAATATTTATCTTAGAAAATATATTAATAATATAAATAATACATTTTATGACAATAATTTTCTCTTATCTTTCCTTCTCTTGTTGTTATTCCTTCTTTGTCTTTCATAAATATCAGTTGTGACTGATTGCAAACCTTATATTTTAGACACTAGCACAAAAATGATCTGCAAGATCTTTTCTCTTTCTTAGTTTTAGGATAGGAGGAGGGACCCGCTGTATAAGACCAATGAAATTGGCTAGTTTGCAAACAAAGTAAGCTCTGATTTCTTAAACACTTTCTAATCTTGGGGACCCAAATGCACATTTTAGAATTTGAACTTTGAACTGACCCATTTTTCTTCACAGCCTTTGAATCCTTTTAACGACTCAACTTAGCAAGCAGATTTGAGCTTTATCTCGGCAGAATCCAAATCCACTTGTTTAAGAGGAAAATTTTTCTGTTTATGCTGCAGGCTAAACAAGTAAGTTTACCTAGGGTCTCTTGTTAAAATGAGCCATCTGTGGCAGCTGTGGTAATTATACGAAGCCCACTGTACTTTTCAAGCAGAGCTCTTAAGTTTGCCTTGAAACTTTAAAAAACAAGATGAACAACTGTCAAGAGGCACGGCAATATCAAGATGTTGCCTTGTTATTTTTTAAAACCCATTCTGTGCATTATATGTCATTTAGAAATTCAGTTAGGATTATTGTATATGCAAAGAAAGCAAACAACATGAAAGCATTCCTATGGCTAGCAGAAATCCATGGGCTGGCAAAACATTCAATTTATGCCAGTGGGCAAGTTACCTGTATTCACAGCTGTCTGGGCAATTTAGGTGCAACATTCAAATATTATAATTTGAAGGCATTTCCATAATATGTTTCCAAATTTCTTTTAGTAACATATTAATATTCATAATTAATTTTATCATGATCATCCCTTCTTAGCATAATTAGTAACAGTGTTTATAGACAGCAGCAGGCTATAAATGACCAACTTTCCAGAGCTGTGAAACTCCCTCACACAATTTTGCTTGGAGGTAAGCATTATTGAAACTCTGTCTGTATGTGCCTCTGTGTTTCCCCACTCATCCATTGTAAAGCTTAAAATACTTGGGGGTCAGTTACAAACATATGCCTTGTGTTTTCCCTGGATATTGCTCTGGCACCTTAATTTAAGAATTCATTTTTATTTTGGAAAAAGCAGCTGAACTAAATGCTCCAAAAACCTATTGGGGACAGGAATGATGGCATGGAGGAATACAATCAAGAAGAAATATTTTTATTTCTCCTTCACTGACTGAATTAAAGAGAGCTATGTGGCCTCCAATAATTAAATTAAAAGTAGCTGCTCTAAGATAGGAGCCAACTCAAGCCAGGGTTTACTAAATCTGTGGGATCATTCCTCATAATTTACAATAAGTACTTTCTCTTCTTTTGTATTTAGCTTCCATTTTCAAAGCCAGAGTCATTTTTAAAAGCATCTTTTGTTGGACAACGAATATGATTTAATTATTAAAGATAGGCCAGGGGAGGCCAAGATTGAATTGCTCCCTTGGGAGATGAAGTTTTGTAGTTAATTTTGGCCTACTTCTTATTTTAACCCAGGAGGATCTAGTTTTGGCTACTTTAAGGCTTGCAGACTTCAACTCCCAGAATTCAGAAGTCAGATCTACTGAGCAGGAATTCTGAATGCTGAAGTATTTAAGTCAAGGTTGAATACCCCTGTTGTAACCTATCACACAGGACTGGTATAATGTGGATAATTGAGAAAGGGAATGCTATGTATGTGCTCTTTTCAGGTGGCATATAGATCCAACGGACAAAGAAAGAACTAAATGCTGTCCTTTGATAAAGCAGCACAACTGAACATATGTAGAGCAGAGCTTTAGTTGCTTTATTTTTGTGGAATTTATGAGGGGCACATCCTCAAAGAAAATAGAGCAGCTGTGTAACTCAGCTCCTTTAGGGTGATGATTTCTAGCCTGGGATCTAAAGCTGGCCAACTGGAAATAACATCTTTACTCAGACCAGCTGCCAGAAGTCTTGCCTCCTATCCTAGAAAGGACTACCTGGACACAGCCTTGATTGTACTATTGTATAATTTTTTGTACTTGGAGATCTCTTGCTATTTCATTTGACTCCAGGAGTTGTTAGACCTTGCATTGGCTTCACTGCCTTGCTGGTTGTTGTTCAAGTGTGAGGAAAACTTCGCAATTCCTATCTATGAAGTACAGTACAAGAACTCCTTTGAGGAAGACATTACTTCTGATATCTTTTGATAACATGTTCTTATTGTGAATTTTGACATCAGCTGTTGAATGGCCAAATAGAGATGTGATGCTCAAGCAAAATTACACTAAAGTATTCAACCACTTGTCATCATTTAAGTACTTTAAAATCTGTTTTTCAGTATGTTTTGGTTATAGGTTCCTACATAATATCAGCTGGAATTACATTAAACCAAAGTTTGTACAGTTTCACATCAATTAAAGTTATATGAAAGAGAGCCGATATGCTTAATATGTTGGATTAGAACTGGATAGACTTAAAATCAAGCCCATCTTCAGAAATGAAAGCCCAAAACTACTCCTAAAACTAAAATCTTATGGTATCTCTGGACAACTGCATAACTGGATAAAAGCATTCCTGTCAGACAGACAAAAAATGGTCAAAATATGGGAGTGTCCTATCAAATTCTGTACCTGTCAATAATAGTGTTCCCCAAGGCAGTGTTCTCGGACCAACTCTCTTCATACTCTCCATAAATGACCTCTGTGATCATATTAAGAGCAACTGCATTCTCTTCGTTGATGATGTAAAGCTGTTTAATACCACAGACAATACTGCTACCCTTCAAAAAGACCCCGACTATGTATCAGAATGATCAAACAAATGGCAACTTCAAGTCTCAACAAATAAATCCTCTGTCTTATATATTGGCAAAAAAAAATCAGAAAATAAAATACAAGCTGAATAGTCAAGACTTGCTGATGGTCCAAGTTCTGTAAAGGACCTTGGAATACTCATCTCTAATTATCTAAGTGCTAGAGCCCAGTGTAACTACATAGCCAAAAAGGCATTAAGAGTTGTTAACCTAATCCTACATAGCTTTTTCTCTGGTAATATCACACTACCAACTCAAGCATACAAAACATTTGCTAGACCAATACTCAAATACAGCTCATCAGTCTGGAACCCATATTACATATCTGATATTAGCACAGTTGAGAAAGACCAGAAATATTTCACAAGAAGAGTTCTGCACTCCTCTNAACAACACAAGAGCACACAATAGATACAAACTCAAGGTTAACTGTACCAAACTTGATTGCAGGAAATACGACTTCAGAAACATGATGGTCAATGTCTGGAATACTCTACCTGACTCTGTGGTTTCTTCCCCAAACCCCAAGAACTTTAACCTTAGACTGACTACTGTTGACCTTATCCCTTTCCGAAGAGGTCTGTAGGGGGTGTGCATAAGCGCACCAACGTGCCTATTGTCTCTGCCCTATTGTTTCTTTTATTTTTCTTATATGTACCCATTTCATGTATTCATAACTATGTTTGTATTAATACCGATTATCTTGCAAGTGATTGATAAATCAAAATAAAATAAATAAATAAATAAATAAAATGAGTGAAGTTGAGTCAGTCATTACCTCTCAGTGGAGGATATTTGTGATGACTTTTAGTTGTGAAAATAAGCTTTCAGAAGTACTGTGTACACTAACTTTCTCCTAGAGGAAAAGACTACATAAATTTAATAAATAAATAAAATAAAAATTTAGATCCTGCAGAATAGCCTGTGTAAAGTAGATGTTTTTAACTTTGTGGCCATTGCTGTCTTTTGTTTATGCATGTCAAAATCATGTGTTTTTAAATTTAAATGATTGAATGAGAATTCTCCATTGCTCATGAGTTTAAAAGTTTAGTTGTGAGAAAAATAACATCTACATTTGCTCGGTTCTGAAGGGGGAAAAACCTAGGAATAAGGAGAAACTTTCTGACAGTGAGAACAATCAACCCGTGAAACAGCTTGCCCTCTCTTCAACACCCTTACGGTAGTGAACTCTGAAAGTTCTTCTCTAACCTGACGGTAAACAGTCTTTACCTGTAGGGTCCCCCGCTTGGGCGGGGGGTTGGACTAGATGAGGTCCCTTCCAACTCTGATTATCTGTTAAATCTGTTAAAACCTTGTTATGCCATTTCTCTACCAGAGTTAGACCATATGTTGATTTAGCCCAATATTCCTGAGAAGAGGAACAGGAAAAAGAGAAAAAGAACAGGAAGAAGTAGAGAAGAAAGAATGCAGTTTCTCGGCTCCAAAAAGATTTCTTGTTCCTAATTAGCATTCTTATTCTTAAAATGAAATCAAGCTTATAATGAAGGTAAGTAAGCTCCTCAAGCTCCTTAAGACTGAAAATCTTTAATTTTTGTGGCAATGTTACAAAAGAAGTTTGGCATTGTGGCTTTCTGTATTTTTGTTCTTATTTTTTTTCCCTTTTCTCAGCCTAGCTAGTTTATCTCCAAAGCATGTCAGGTGGGAAAAGCTACTGTTATGTTTTATCAACTTCACAACTGAGGAGTCTGTAGACTTGGAATTAATATATTCCTTAAAGACTGTGGCAATTTTAGCACAAATCATCAAGAAGCTCAGCAGTAAGGATTTTAGGAAATATACCAGATCTGGATATACCCCTCTTCTCTTTTAGTTCTATTGGAGGGAATGCTGAAGGAAATTATTATACCCCATTTAAGCAGAAACAACTTCTGTCCTATGCAAAACCTGGATATTTTATTTATTTATTTATTTATTTGATTTGTTAATTGCTTACAAGATAATGGGTATAAGTATAAACATAGTTATGAATACATGAAATGGGTACATATAAGAAAAATAAAGAAACAATAGGACAGGGATGGTAGGCATTATCTGCATGCAGATAACGTAGCAAGATAATAAAGTATAATTTACCTCAATGCAAAAATGGATATTTATGTTTTATCCAATTGCTTACATGCTCTGCATTTTTGATCAAGGTATTGCATCCAATATACTTCTACAGAATTTCTTAATTGATTCCAGATCTCTGTTAGACCATAACTTTATGAACATCCATAATTGTAGTCAAAGCATTTTGAAATTCTCTAGAGGGTTAGAGGCACAGAATGGATCTTTTCAGAGGCTGACTGAAGATTTTTAAAATTGCAATATTGGATTAATACATTTTTAAAAATATTTTTTCTTCCCCATAAAAGCTTTAAAGCTGAAAGGGGGAAAAGTAAATAATTAGCTATGCGGCACTTAATAATTCAGAAAAAGGTATTTTGGAGTATATGAGACCATATATTATACCAGTCTGCAACTGTTTAAAGCAGCTGAGTATTTTCCCAGACTTTGACTATGATTCTGTGCTATTCTTGTACTTTATGCAAAACCTGAATAACTGCAAGTCATTTTTATAAATAACTCAAGGTGACAAACATACCTAATGTAAGCTGCCTTGCCATGTGCGAATAGGCAGCAATATAAATTTTCTAATAATAAATAAAAAAATATTCCTTCCTCCTACTTCCTTACAAAAAAATAACAAGAACAAACCTGTTAGGTGGATAAGACTGAGAGAGAGTGACTGAGTGAAAGTCATCAAGCCAGCGCTCATGTTTAAAGTGGGACTAGAACTCCCAGTCTCTTGGTTTTTAGCTTCATGTCTTCACACTAGATCAAACTGGTTTAAATATTAAATATATTTAGTATCTATCTTCAGCAGTCCACACTGAACCATATAATTTATCCTATCTTGATAGCTGCTTTTTCAGAAGAGCTGTATAATAGGAATTATCATATCACAGTGACATGTATGAAGTAACTCCTTTTAAATTAATAATTATGTGATGGCTTTCAACTGCCCAGTTTGGTCACACATTACAATTTGCTCATGTTGTAAAGTACCAATTAAAACCAAACATCACACAGACTTCTACTTGTGTGGTAGAACTTCTCACTTACACCTGAAACTGACATATGCACTTATTTTGACAAATTTAAAAAGCAAATATGTAGAAAGAAACAAACAAAATGTTTTGATATTTATGTCGTAACTTACCAAGTACATCTAAATTATATTAAAGTAACCAAAATATCTTTACAATCCTCAAGGCATGTCTCAACTTTTGAGCACCTCTAATATTTGGAAATTCAAAGCTGAGACACTCTAAAATTGTACTGGTAGATGCTTTGGATAGGAAAGGAACAAACAGCAGAACCATATCATTGGATTGTATCTTCTAATTTTTTTAGAACTAACCTCTTACAACTGTTCCTAATTTAATTGTAATTTATTTGAAAAATAGTGTTGTGTCTATTTCTATTGATCTCAGGAATTCAACTCATCTGAAGCATTCCTTAATTGCTAATAATTTCTAATAAACTAATGTGGAGGAATGAATATTTTGTTCTATTGTTGGAAGACACTAGGTAGAATAAAATGAGTATCATAATTAGGTATTTCTTTCTCCCTAAGTTTATTTCAGATCCACATATAAAGAAAAAAAACATCATATGAGAATTAAAAATGGAGTTACTTCCAAGAATCTCTGTTTAGGACGAGTAGACCTAATTTACATATGTATTTTTTGCATGTCTATTCAGAATAAGCCCTATGGAATGTAATAATAGGACTTTCTTTGGATATCTAGGGTAACAAATTTAATTGGCAGTCTGTCCTATTAAGCACAGTACTTTCTAAAATGCCTTGAGTATGTGTAACGCATCAATTTAAATCTGATATAAAATCGGTAAAATCACCCATCTGAACTGGAGTCAGTGTCAAAACAGTAAATAAGCAAGCAAGTGGCACAAATTCAGTGCCTTTTCTGTGGTTTTGGGAATTTTAGTGGCAATATATATCACTGCAGGTTTACTTTCATGTATTGAGAATACTGCTGAATACTGTGATGTGTTTTCCGAATTTGACAAGAGTAAAGCCCCTGTCCCACTGCACCAACGGATGCAAAGAGGATGTAAAACATTAAAAAATGTTGGAAAACGCGAT
>BHFT01034950.1:0-12092 GCA_004320025.1 Laticauda laticaudata | reverse complement strand
CTTTTCCTTTCTTTTCCGTTCTGTTTATGCAAATTTTTGCCACTTTTTGGAGCGGATGACAATGGATGGAGCACCCCATCGAGCAAATTTTGCTTGTCCTCTGTGTCCTTTTTGCATACATTTTGCATCCGTCGGCCAGTGGGACCTAGCCTTAACCATCTAATTAGTTTTGTCACTTATTAAACTCTGTATCTATCAGTCTCTTCTGTGCTAGTAACTTAATATTACTTTGAGCTTTATCCACTTTCTTTGCTCTTACATTCTTTAAAGTTAATGGGCCTTAACTTTGCTCTCTCTTGTGCTAATGGAGTGTTATTCTTCTGTAGTGATTCTACAAATACAACTGGAAGCAAAATTCAATGTCTCTGAATAAGTTTTCTTTTATAAAATAATATTAAATTCTTTGAAACTGGGGAAGGTTTAAGAGTCTAAGTAACGAACAAATAGCGATTAAACTAATACTTCCTAGCTTGAACTTTTCAATTTTTATGACTAGGAGAGAGTAAATATTCAAATGCCACCTTTTCTATATCAACAATTTTCTTGGTGCCTACTGATCTTTGTGCATTATGCCTCTGTTTCTGCTAAACTAGTCCTAACCCTAAACCAATTATAATCTATCGATGATGATGAGAGCTAACAAAGAGGGCCAGGCAATGTCAACCTTTCTGATGTTTGCAAATGATCAAAGACAGCAAAACATCATCTTGAAGTTATCCATGATCATTAGTCTGATTCCTGTCCAGAAAAGGTCAAATTTGTTTATCTGCTCTGTCCAGTCTGGATTTCACCAAAACTAGTGAAGGGGAAGGAGCTAATTTCATTCTCAATAGCTGCCCCTACTCTTGGAACTTCCTCTCAGTAAGATTTTTGATCAACCCCATGTCTCCTGGCCTTCAGGAAGCCTTTGAAGATCTCACTATGCTGTTTTGTATAGGAGATATTCTATAATTTGAAGATTGGATTACAGGGTATATGACATTTGTATTTGTTGGTGTTTATTTCTTTGATTTATTTAGATCTGATATATTTTAATATGTTTATATGGTTAGCTGATCAAAGCTTGTGGGAATGGATGGCATGCAAGCAAATGAAGCAAGGAAATAAAAAAACCCTCATATTCTATTGGACCATAAGAGATTTGTGGTCCTCTTATCATCTCTATCTTAAAAGAGAGTCCAGTATTGAGGGTTCCTTCCCAGGAAGGCCAAACTTGCCAATTGTCTATGCCAATTCTTCTGGGACCCACATACATTAAGATCAGAGGCCACATGACTACATTGTCTCTGAAGAGGCTTCATTGGCTTCTTTCTTCTGACTCTTTCATCTGAAAATAAGTACAGGAAAAAATCTTTCAAAAAGATTTTTGAAGATATGCAGCCAAAACATAACATAGTCTACTAGATCTGTTATTTGTAGGAAAAATGAAACATCTGCAGACAATTTGATGCTTCCTGTTAAACCTATGGGCACATATTTCTTTGAATCAAATCTTAAAGTGACTGGAATCAAATTTGTTTGCCTTCAAAACTCAGGTCATATCATATAATCACACTGTATTCTTGTCAACTCTCCAGATCACATTACAGTTGATTTTCCTAAGATTAATATATAAAGTTTCTCACAAAAGTTTACAAATTAACAGAGTTGGAAGGGACCTTGTAGGTCATCTAGTCCAACCCCAAAGGATACTGTTCTATTGCCCAAGGTGTTGGACCAGTTTTGTTATTTTCTTCATTTGGTGCCTGATTTCTTGGGAAGAAAGAGGAAAAATATGTGATTATTTTAGAATTATTATCAATTCTGGGCCAACAGCAGTTATCCAGATATCTACCTATAGCCAGCCAGCAAGGCAGATAGAGAAGTTTTCCTTCTGGGGCTCTCAGTCTGCCATGGTGCCTTCCTTACAATAGGATTCTTTTTCTCCCAATGTTCACCCAAAGCTACTCCATTACCTTTATTATTCTGTCAAGTTCAATGTGCAATAAAAAAACCCAGTCCCCACATGATGGGTACCTGTGTTCATAGTTCAGTGGAAAGGCCCATAAATCACACACGGAGGCCAATGTGTATGTGTTTTCCATTTCTTGCTTCACCTTTTATTATCGTAGGACTGAAAAGTTAATAACCCAGTGGGTAATCATGCCATTATCAGTTTACATTGTAGTAAAGCCCATTCAAATGATGATTACATATGTTAATGAGCATCGTTATAATACACTACACAGTACATTACCTTCAGTAAATATAATTGTTTATGCACTTTAATGAGGGATATAATGCCTCAAAACTAATGGCATTGACTGAATTGTGATTTATTGCTGAAGAAAACTTTGCTATTAGGAAAAGAACTCTGACAGCCCCCTTTTATGTTTACCTAACTTGCTTCCACCCCCACCCCTTTTTTAAAAAAGCTGTCACTCATCTCTCCCTCACTGGGTTCCTGAAAAGAAGAAAAAGGCTTGTCAAAGGTTTTCTCCACCTGAAGAAGCAGGAGGTGGGTTCATTGAAAGGATTTAATGAAGATTATTATGTTTACCTCTTGGTAAGCCTTAATGCATTATCTGGCAACCAAGCCGATGTCACGTCAGAGCTTTGGCTGCAAGTCAAGCAACAGAAAATCAAAATCTTAAATTGTGGGTTTGAAAAAGAAAATAAAAGTATATATTTTTTAAAAAGATGGCATTTTTGTTCCCAAGGTCCTTCCACTAATAACTGAATGGTCAGAGAATAGTTTAGCTGGCTGACTATTCATAAATGCCCAGCTGCAGACAGATGGAATGGTAGGTAAAACTCTGCATGTTAAGTTCGGTTCCTGAGTGTTTTTATTCTGGGTGGGTTGTCATTTCTGAATTGCTCCAGGAACAAAGAAATGTTTGTAGAGCATGGAGGGAAATCAGGTAGACCAATGTAATTGATTTTAGACACAATATGCTGAATTATACAAGTACTCATACTTGTCTCTCTTTTTTTCCACTTGCTTTAATTACCAGCTTTCACTGCTGAGACTTTTGCAGTAAAATGGCAAAATGTATTAGCTTGCATTTACTAACTTTACTTCCCCATTTCATGCACTAGCAAAAGTTACAGTGTGTAATGCAGTAACATAAATCTAATTTAGGGATGTGCTTGCTTCTGCAAAGAATTTATACAGGTTTTATTTTCCTCTTCCTAGGAAGCTATACATAAGTACTTTTCCATTCTCAGCACTGCATTTAAAATGCAAAATTGTATTGACATTTTTTCACTTACCAAGTTCAACAGCAAATTATAATATAATGGGAAGTACTTAATGAATTTGAATGAACAGAAGACCCATCAAGGAAATATCCATAATAACCTCTCATTTCCACTTCTCAAAATACATGATAGAGAATACTTTCTGAAGGAAGACTACCACTTTAAATTAAAATTAAGAGAGTAAATCTGATAGGGCCATCAGTGTGGGACTGCATTCTTGAGAACTAAATTATAATACTGAAAAAAAAAAAAGCCTGGGTATTTCAGAATAAAAGCATCACTTGTAAACTCCTAAAACACATCACATGATATTATAGATGATATTATATTATAACTATGATGCAGATACAATTATAATTATTAGACCAAGTTTCTGAAAAAAGAATTATTCTAAGCATGTATTTGATGTAATTATTTCACTCCAGTGCTCTTGTTTGTCAGATAAGTTGGGAGTATGAAGGCTTGCTTTAAAAAAAATATAAAGAGGATAACCTGTTTTTGATCCCCAGATTGGCCTGATCACTTGCAGGGATCAATTGAGGAGGACATTTTTCCTAGCTCACACTGTACTTTCTGTGGATAATATTACACCTCTACTATACTAACTGCTTCCATCCTTTCCAACTTCCTTTGTGATTTATATTGTATTTCTTTGGAAACTGTACAATTTATAATTTATGTGCTCAATGATTCCAATCAACTAAATTGATTGATTAACCAAGTGAAATCATATGCTATAGTCAAACATAGAGCTTGAGGCAAAAACAAAAATATATACTGTGATACTTTATAAAAAAGTATCTCATTTGAGGCTCAGACTCCATTTATATTGTGGATTTGATACAAAAGGCTCATGTGTCAAGGTTCTAGTTTTCTCCAAGCCCTTGTTCCTAATTGTATCCAGCCATTGTAGAGGACAACAGGATGGCTTCATCTTCATTTCATAATCTCTTAATTTGTCACAATAAGTTAACCCTTTTTTTTCCTCAGGGTATTTTCCTTCGTTTGTAACTGTCCTCCTTATAACACAATACAGTTCAATGTGTCTATGCTGATCAACCTACGGAACACTTGGCAAGAGATAGATGGTAATGTGCAAGGGGAAATCAACTGGATATAATTTGATTGCTTCTGCGTAGAGTTTTATGAACTTGGATTCAAAGTTAAATTCTAAACACATTTATTTAAGAGTAAATTCCAATGAAATCAATGAGGATTTTAACCAGATGTAATTCTCAAGTAAATTATGGTAATAATCATGCACAAAACTTTTTCACAGATTGCAGTTGTATTTCAACTAGTTTGAAAGTCAGTAATCTTTAAAAAAATCCCCCAAATCCACTGACATTGAGATGCAATTTGTGGTAAGATCTAATTAATTTTTTTGCTCCTCAGAATAATTTATTATTTACACTTCTTATTATATATGTATTTTAGCTTCATTAGTCTGCAATGCTGGAAAAAAATTATACCTTCAAGTCCTATTTATCAAATTAATGGTGCAATTTCATAGTGACACATTCCACATTCATTAAACCAAGTACAGTAAAAATGCATTTAAATTAGATTAGTGTGATGTAATAAAGAGCCCAGAGTATGGGGCAATATTCTAGCTATAAAGGCACACCCAGACTGAGCAACTTTAAGATAATTTTTAAAAACTAATTTTGGCACCAGTATAAGGACAAGAATAATAACAAAAAAATAGTCATTTGCTCTTTCTCTGTTAGATGAAATAATATGATGTTTTAATATCATAATCAAAGAAAAAAGAGTATTCTTCTGTAGTTATAATAAAAGCTGACCCCAAACATCACCCAGCTGAATTTGACATTATTAATAGAATCTAACTTAAAATTGTTAAATAAATGTTCTATCCAATAGATTATGATTGCAATCATTTTGTTTTTTTACAAAATTGGTTATCATAGTCTTATTTAGGAAGTTGATATTTTTTAAAAATGCTGAGATTCTGACTAAGTTGCTGAATTGCTGAAAGAAATGAAAAGATATTCAGATCTATGACTATTATATTATAAAGTATAAACTTTCATCCTACAGATAATTCTAATCCTTCCTTCCTTCCTCTGTACCACAGGGCTTCGCTAGCTATTTTGAAATAATTGTTAGTAAATAACTACTAATAATACTTTTAATGAGTGTTTTGCTAATATTCTGTATCAAAGATGAAAAGGAACATCAAAACATTTTAGTTAAGTTTATTAGCTATTATCTTACACTACTACCATTAGTCACTTATAAATGGAATGAAGGTAGGAAGGAAGGAGTATCAACAACTAAGGTATTACATAATCAGTTTAATTAGACTAATTATAGATTTTATGTGGAATTACATATGTATCCATATTGTATTTCTTTTATTAATAACCAAAAACTAAGACAAATCAAGGGAAGGCGATTCTGATACACAAACTAGATATCTCACTTCATTGATCTTAAGAGTGAATTTCTTGATAAACCTTCCTCATATAGAATGCTTTATGCTAGTCCACATCTCGTACTTTACGATAGACATGGGGTGGTCAAATATTATAAATCTGATTCTGGATAGGAAAATCCAAGATACTTCTCTTTTTTTTTTCAGCATCAAGGAAAAATTTCCTGGTTTAAGGCTAACATTTTATAGATGGACTAACTATCGAATGTATCAAGGTGCAGGTGACGTGACAAACTCTCATCAATATCTTTATACAGGGAATCTTGGAAAAAGGAGTGTGCTGTGAATTTTGATTACTTACACTCTTGGTTATAATGTGTAAACATTTTGACACCTAATCAGTGATGAATGCTTAAATCCTGTACACAGGGATTTTCAGTGCATAGGGTTGCTAATAACAGGTTGCTATGAATAGTTTATTGATTAGTGTTCTTTTACTTTTTCCAGAGATAGCAATACATCAAGAGTTAATAAATTGAATTTTTGAGTTCATCTTGATGGTATCTAGACTACTAAATTTTTAGCACTCTCCAGGATTTGTGATGAGCAAATCTGAACAAAGAAAAGTGGTGAGAAATTTTGCTTTCTCTCATCACAATAGTCCAAATTTTCACAGAATCATTTTTGTTTACAATTAAGCAGTAAGGATTCTAGGAAGTGTGTATGATTTGCAGGCTTACATGCCTAATAGAAATATGCTTGGAAGGACAGTTGGAACTGGGTTTGAAAAAGAATGTATCACCCTGAGTTATTTGTAAAAATAATGAAAGCAGGACACAAAGAAAGAAATTAATAAAATTAAAGAAAGGCAGAATAATTCTAATCACAAAGGAGAAAGGGCTGATGCAGTCTGAACAAGCATTCTGAAAGCAGAAGTGTGTTAACCACAGTATTCTTAGTTTATCATGCTACATTCCTGTGCATATTTATCTGGAGGTAGGTGGCAGCACCTGGCTGCTCTTGTTTGGACTTGAAAGTTAGTACTTGGATGGGAAATGTTTAGGGCTAGTAGAGCTAACTAAGGCTGAGAAGGTGAAAAACATCCTAGAAAAAGGAAATGGGCAAACCACTTCCATACTGATGCCAAGAAAATTTCATGGCTGTATTCATGTACTCAGCAGGAGTCAAAGTCAACTCAACACCATCTTTACCATTTAAATCTTGCTACATTCCGTAAGGTTTTTCTCTTGTGGAAATGCCCTGCCTAAATATGCACAATTCTTAAAAATGGAATCTTTTAATAATTTTAGATAACATACATTCACTCACAGTGAAAAATGAAAGGTAACAATTTCTTTTATTTGTCCATATAAATTATACATAGTCTATTACGTACATAATGGTACATGAAAATGGTTGTTTATGGGATTCACTCAACTCTTTTCCTAATTTATTTGACAGGCAACTTCCCCTTTAGAATTATCACAAATGTTCAGTCCAATGGAAAGATCAATATATTATTTATTGATCTCCAATTGCATTACATCATATCAATAACACTACCAAGAGAAATATCCTTCAGTAAATCCTATTATTTTCACACTATACTAATAACATGAGGAAGTATAGATAAAATAAAAGTTTATGTCCATAGCTGCTTTGCAGACGCCTCCTCTGCTATGGTATAAATATAATATATAGGCTTGGCAATGTGATTCAGTTTTTATTTCAGGTTTTTCAGGGATGGCCATGCACATCTATAACTCATGAAAATAAAAAGTGTATTACGCTGCCAACTGTTACATATTCTCTAGTAAAGCAAAAAAAAAAAAAAAANCTCTAGTAAAGCAAAAAAAAAAAAAAAAGGAAGATAAATTTATTTTAGGACCTTTTCTCCCCTTATTCCTTCTCCCAACCAGCAGAGTGCTTTGCTGGCATGGCTTTGAAGAGGTGATACAATTAATATTATTTACAGAAATGCCTTTCTGTGACAGAAACATTGCCAGCATTATCTACTTGACAGTCAGTGTCTGAACCGCAAGATCCAGCATTTCTTTCCTCTGCATGTTACATTTTGTTTAATTTGATACTGCTCTGTTTTCTGCTGTTCCCTAGGAATGAAAGGAAGAAAGATGGCTTCCCTATTCCCTGTGTTCTTAGAGTTGCTGAGGTACATGCCCCCTTGTGTCTTGAGAGCCCAGACATCTGTGCAACACATGTGCCATAGGCAGCACTTCTGGAGCGCATGCATAATGGAGCAAGTGGAGAAGTATCCCAGCTGCACGTTTATGCAAAGGGAATGAGAGAAAGAAAATCTGTGTAATTTATCGATAGAATAGCAAACAAGGTAGGATGTTCAGCAACCACAGACTAAAATTGCTCCTGAAAAAGGAATGATGCTTGGTGAAAAAGCCTTTTCAAACAACAGAGGAGTTTTTATGCATATGTGTGTGTATGTGTGTGTGTGTGGTTGTTAAAAGTGAGATCCCAAGAGTAAGAAATATCTTCATAAAGCAAATCCATCATGATTTTATCTAATCCCTTGACATTTTTGCAGTTTTCTCAGGTGTGCCTCCAAACCCCTCAAGTAAATCATCACTTAAGAGAGAGGTAATACAAAGCCACTCTCACACTCCCGCATAAAAACTCTCTTCAAAATTCTCCTTTGTAAACATTGGTAGTGGATGTCTTCCAATTATGTCTGAACAATAAAAAAAATAAGAATTGACAAAAAAAACCTTTTATGATTTTTACAAGAAGGTGACAATATCTATTAGATTCCCAATTATTTTTAAAGCAAAGGTTAGAAACGTATACAGTACATGTGCATTAAAAGTAAGAATAGTATTGAAGATAGTATTGAATGCATTATCCACCATATTCACTATTTGGAAAAATTATTTGCAAAGAAAAATGAGAGATAGATAATCTGGTACCCTTCAGATATTTTGGAATGTGATTCCCACCAGCCCCAAAAAGTATGGCCAATAAACAAGATCTGTGACATTTCTCATCCAAAACTTCTGATGGCACTCAGAAGAATAAGAAGACTGACAACGATTTCGTATTTTTATCTTCTTGCTATGAAGAAATAATACTGCTGTTTCCTCATTTATAAATCATAAAGTAAGATGGAAAGGAACACAGAAGTTTCCTTCTTGCCCCAGATACTGAAAATGCCCAATAGACACTTTCAAGAGCTGGAAGGAATACTATGGGAGATGCTGTATCTCCATCATTTATCTGCATACTTATATTTGATTTCTAGAAAATTTGGAAGTAGTTTTTCAGGAAACAAGTCATGGAATTTAGTTGGGAAAAGATAGGATAAAGGGAAAAAGTAGGAAAGCCTCATGCTCCGCAGGTCCCTTTAGGTCTTGCTTTCTTGACCAATCTTCTAATTCTCCTCTTTCGTTATTTCCTACCGCATTGCTTCACATTCACTGATCTCAAGCAAAATCTTTGTCATGGATAGTATAAAATGTTCAAATCAAATGTGTTTCACAAGGTTCAAGGGAACTTTTAAGATGCAGCCCCCTGTACTAACTTTCATTCCAAATTCTCATCTTAGCACCCAGTTTCGCATTCATAGATTAGTTTTAAGATGCTCAAGGGGTTCCCATGTGCATGCATACAAGAGAAAAGTGTTTGTTCATCATTGCCTTACAGTATCAAATGAAGCTAATTTGCATTATTTTAATATTAATGATTATTAATTGTTCTCATTTTGTATTACTAATGCAGGGGCAGCTGGCACACATGCTGCTTTTGCCAAGAAGTAGCCCTTACTTTAACACTCATTATTTTCTATGGAACTCTCCCTAATTAAGTTTGAAAAGGAACCTTAACCTTTCCATCAACAAAGGAGTAGGTAATAAAAAACAAGATGGAAAACAGAAAAGCACAAATAAGTGGGTGTTAATGTTACTGCTCTAATCATTTCTAGCACAGCTGCAGTCAAAGGTACTCTGTGATCTCATTTTGTTCATCATAATTTTCCACATTAGAGCCAGATCTTCTTATGTTTTCTGCTCTTAGATGGTGCTGTGGAACTGATGCTAGAACCAAATTCAAGTGGTTGACTGAAGTATCAGGTGCATTGCCTTGTACTGCTTTCAGAACACTATGCAAGCAATTGCTTTTACCCCTTTAGATGACCACACTAATGCTTGTGGCAGTGTAGTGCAAATCTTTTGAAAGAGGTCTCTCTTGGGCATAAAAAGTGAAAACAAATGTGGAGATACCTGGGAGCAGTTTTTTGAAGCAGTTGCATGAGTCTAAATTAGGACATCAGATAGTCCTCATTTAACAACTGCCATATTTAGCAACTGTCCACAGTTATGAAGACCATAAAAATAATAACTTTATGAACAATCCTTTATGAGCATGTATGACCTTTGCAGGGCTATAAGCAAAAAGAAAGTTTTGGTAAGGGGAACTTCTGGATGGGGCAATGGCAGGCTGGCTTCAAATTGTGGGGATGGTGGCGAGATAGAGATTGGTGGCTAGGTATTGAGCCCGGATCTGTGAAGTTTGGCTGGACAAGGAGAAGCTGTGAAACTGGCAGCATATTATCTGGAAAGCAGCTTCTTATGGGTAAATCCACAGGACCTGGAGGGTCTCCATGGGTAACCTGCAGATAGAGCAGTAGAGGAAACCAAGCTTGCATCATCAAGTGAAGCCTGTTTAAAGGATGCTGAGTTTGCCCATCCCACTTTCAAGAGAAGGAGTGGGTTCCCAAGGGACTATGTGAGACACTGAGGGTTTTGTGAAGAGACACTGCAGCTGCTGCCCCACACCCACCACTGCCTGCCCTCTATCAATGCCAGTGTCTCAACAGCCACTGATGCCATTCCTTCTGCCATCCCCTGTCCCCCACCAATGCTACCAACAGCCTGCCTCCACTGACTTGAAGAGGGCCATTAAAAGAGTGTGGTGAAAAATGTAGGAACAAAAAGGAAGCCTACAAAGTAAAATATGGGCTGGGTGAAAGCAAGAACAGTTTGCAAGGGTGAAAAGGTACTAAATGGGTTTTGTATGAACTAGTTTTTGCTTTATTTCCTTTCCTTATATAGTATCTTTAATTTCCTTGTCTTCTTACCCTTTTTCTGTGCTTTGTATAATGTCACATACCCCTAAAGGGAATAGTAAGATGGTTTGTAGGTACTGAAATAAATACATCATACCTCATCTCAACTCTAAAGCATATCGTAAAGGGAGGATTACCCCCCTCCCCCCAAAACTAGGAACAAAATACCTGTAGAATGACTTTATAGCCAGCAGTGTTCTTCACAGCATATTACTTCATTTCTGATTGAGGTTGTACAGGTCAGGAGAAAGCAGAGTGAACTGCTGTTTAAATGCTGAGCAGTACATTTTGTGATCTTTGCAAGGTAGCCCATATGAAAGAGCATAGCACCCTAGCAAGAGAAAGGGTAGTTCTAGAATGAGCGAAGTGGTACAGCTAGCAAGGGGCAGTGAAAAACATTTGATACTGATGGCTGGTGCAAAGATGAATGCTGTTACATACTGAGCAACAATCGCCTTCTATCAACTTTTAGTCAAAATGAAATCAGCAGTGCCAGATAATGCAAGATGTATCACTTCCACAAAAATGGCCAAGTTGACTTCTTACATTGTTTGTACTTCATGTCAATCAAAAGTAAATTTACAAAAAGACCCTCAATTGCTTGAGACATTTAACTGCTCTAATTTTGTGTGGTTGTGGAAGAGAACACTTCTGATTTTTTTCATGTAATTTTCCAGTAGCTGTGAAACTTTAAAATTGTAAGAGACTTGAAGATGAAAATGATACTTTTAGTTAATATCCTTCTGCAGGTCCCTCATCCTTTTGTTGGGGGCTGGCAGCTGGTCTGAGTGCTGAGGGAACATAAGAATGGGTGCTAGCAGCTGGTATGAAATGGTGAGGGAACATAAGGACTCTCATATGATTTCTTGAGTGTATGGTAGGGTTGAAATATTGTGTGCTGTAACATACGTTGAAAGGCTTAGCTATTATCCTGTTATTATGAGGGTTAGCTCTTGAACAGGAACTATAAATCAGTATAAATAAAACTAACTTAGATGAGTCAAACTTATCCATAAGACTCAGTGATTGCTAAAGAGTGTCTATACGCTAAAGAGCCATGAATCTTCTGTGGCTGCGACTTATTCCTAAACCTATGTGCAGCTGATACACAAGCTGTATTATACTGTCAAATGTTCATTTTCTCTAAAGCACTGATGGCTGAGTTCAGAGATTCATCCAGGTCAGTATTTTTTAAACTATGGATAGGTGAACAAGCCTTGATGGTCTGATTGAACCTGAAGGAAAAGCCATAACTTAAACAAAATACAAACTTATCATATTATTGTATTAAGTAAAGCCCCTGTCCCACTGCACCAACGGATGCAAAGAGGATGTAAAACATTAAAAAAAGCTTGCCATCCGTTG
>BHFT01034947.1:0-12284 GCA_004320025.1 Laticauda laticaudata | reverse complement strand
GCCACACCCTCGGTACCCCTCATTTCCAGTTCTCAAACAATCTGAAAATTTAATTCAGTATTTGCTAAGCAGCCAGATGGAGAGTCGACGCGTTTATTGAGGACGTCGGTGTGTCAAGATCTACAGGCGCGCTGATGCATGGACGACAGAATGGGATTGTGCGAAGAACACCAATATTACCCCCTCACTATCTAACACAAATAGGCTGCAATAGCTGCGCTATTTGGCCTTACAGGAATTTGCACAGAGAACCACTAAAATCTTATTTGACCTGCTCTTAGTTTAGTCAATTATACCTATAACATTTAGAGAATTGCTTATCTTGGCTCCATCCTATGATCTAATCTATAGAGTGTCTTAGCTCTGCCAATAAACTGTGCTTCATTCTACTACACAGTGCTCTACACTCACACACGATTCGCACCACCAGCCACTCCGCTCGGGAGCTTGCATGAAGAGGACATTACGTGCTGATGCCGCAGTGCAGCGGGCCTCAGGCTCATATCGTCTCTGCGCTTCTCTGTTTACTCCATGGGACTCTTACATCGCGTTATTTCATCAATGCCAAATACTCTTGTAAACAATTTTGTTCACTGCGCATAAGCTGCAGTCTATTTGCCAATTAACAATGTCCTAGTTGCAGTGCTCAATCCACATGCGTCTCCTCAGAGAGTAAATCCTCGGGGGACATCTCTTGTCAACAATAATGCGAATGATGTACACAACACCCCTCCCTTACAACGATGGCACCATCGCATGTCACCGTTAACGCTATTCGAGAGTTATAGCATTTGAGGCACGACCTCAACGAGGAGAGGCTACAAAACAGTGTAGTCAACTCATTGCGCTAAACCGCCATCCCCTCACCCACATAGTGGCGCCACCAAAGAGATAAAAAACGGAGAGAATGCCCTGCGAATAGCAAATGCTCTTTCAAATTTGTTGTCATCGATGCAATATATATGGAAATAGTGCATCCAACAATTCCAGCTGCTTCAGGCCATGTTGGAAGAAGTCAATCAGACGCTACAAAACAAGCACTCCTTCACACAAAAACAAAAAGGGGAAGTGATGATATCGCTGCCTCTCTTAAATACAAAACATTCTTAATATTACCTTATACACTTTAAATTTTTTAAACATGACAGGATCTCCCGCTGCTACGTCAGCCAGTAGGCATTTTGCTTCCTCCCCTTCTGCAGGTACGCCAAGACCAAAAGTTCGGTATAAGAGACTACCAAGGGGCAAGGGGATGGATTTGGGGGAATGGAAAAGAAACACATTGATCCAGGACATGGGGAAGCTAGCAAACCTTCATAATAAAACTGNCCAGTAGGCATTTTGCTTCCTCCCCTTCTGCAGGTACGCCAAGACCAAAAGTTCGGTACAAGAGACTACCAGATCCAATGTGGAAAGGACCTGTCCCTCTGATAACTTGGGGCCGAGGATACACTGCTGTTGAAGATGAGGGGACAGTTGTTTGGGTTCCTGCTCGCTGTGTGCGTCCTTATCATCAGCCAAAAGGGCAAGGGGATGGATTTGGGGGAATGGAAAAGAAACACATTGATCCAGGACATGGGGAAGCTAGCAAACCTTCATAATAAAACTGATTGTTGGGTATGTGCCATGCATTTCCATTGGCCATCCTATACGGCAAGTATAAAAAGATATAATTGACTGAAAGACTCTGTTCCTGTGGCTCAGGAGAGGTGGAGACCACTGGTCACATACTCTTTCGATCTTCTTTTACAGAAAGATTTGAAAAAAACATATCCTTCCAATAATTGCTAGGTATTCTGGCCATTCTGATACTGCTTATCTTCAGTGGCTGTTTCAAGTTAAACATTCCATAACTACAGTGCATGGGGATAGATTCTGTGCAACAGCACTAGGTATTCATTGGAAACACATATCTAATTCATAATAATTATTTTATACAGCAAATGTGGCAAAGCCTTTGCACTTAGTCCTTTCCCTTTTAGTATTAAACTGACTATGGGCCTCACGGTTTGTGGATTGTTATTTTAGTATAGTTAAACCATGTGTAATTGACAGACTGGGTTTTATCAAAGATTTTATCTGTTATTTATTGTTTTATTCTACATTTTTAAATTGGATATTCACTGTTTTTTATTTGTTCTGGTCTCTGGTATATGACTGTAATAAACAGAAACAGAGTTGAATTGACTTTACTACTGTTCATTTATTGACCATTCAAAGTTACAATGACACCAAAAAAAGTCACTTACAACAGGTGCTCAGATTTACAACCATTGCAGCATCCCCACCATCAGATGATCAAAATTTGGATGCTTGGCAATTGGCACATTTTTACAATGGTTGCTGTATTCTGGAGTCACATGACCACCATTTGTGATTTCCCAGCCAGCTTCTGAGAAAGTCAATGGGAAAGCCAGATTTGCTTAATAACTGCATAATTTGTTTAGCAACTGCAGAGATTTGCATAACAGTTGCAGCAAAAATAGGTTGTCAAATCAGGTGAGACTTACTTAACAACTGGCTTGCTTAAGTGATGGAAATTCTGCCCATAAGTCAAGCACCACCTGCATCTATTCTATATTTAGTGGTCTCCAAAAGAACGTTTTATTACCCACTTTTCCAAAACCACAACCATGAGAATAGCTGTGGCGGTGCAGTGGTTAGAATGCAGTACTGCAGGTTAATCCTACTGACTCCTGATTGCCAATAGTTCGGCAGTTTGGTTCTCATTGGCTCAAGGTTGACTCAGTCTTCCAGCCTTTTGAGATTGGGTAAAATGAGGACCCAGATTGTTAGGGGCAATAGGCTGACTCAGTAAACTGCTTAGAAAGGGCTATAAAGCACTATGAAGCGATGTATACGTCTGAGTGCTATTGCTATTCCTAATAGGTAAACTTCCTGTCTCCCATACATGAGAACCACCTAATGGTAAGGTCTTTGCCTTATCAAGGTTCAGTTTTTATTTATTTAGTTGTATCCCACTTTTATTATTTGTACAAAAGGTGATAAGTATATTCAACAAACCTTCCTCTCCTGTTTCACCACAACAACCCTGTGAGGTGAGTCAGATTGAGAGAGAATGAAAAGCACAAAGTCACCCAACTGGCTTTCACGGCTAAAGCGAGAGGAGAACTAAGGGCCTCCCACTTTCTAGCCTTTTGCTGTAACCTTCAAAACTCACTATTGCATCCAGATTTTGACTTAGAATATATCCATACAGTCTTTTCTGATAGAGATGTTTCATTGAAAAGTCATGGTCAACCTGTCAATAATAGCATATTGGCAACACTCATCTACACAACTTCTGAGGTCCACTTCCAATAGTTTTATGAAAATAATTAACAGCACTCAGCCCAAAAAGTCACCTATTACTACTGTTTGAGACCTTCACTGCAAATAGGAATAAGACAATATAACAATGCATGAAACTCCTGAGTCATATAAACAATATAGGTTGGTATGATGTGAAATCAGTAATATCAAAAGCCACCAAGACATTAAACAGGTCAACAAAGTCCACTTTCCCTTCTTCTCTTGTAGGAGATCACCAAATAGGATGGACATGGATGATTTTATCTCCAGAAGGAACCAAATCTGAAAAGGATTGGGATCATTGTTCTCTTAATGTCTGAAACTTAACAAACATCCTTTCAAGCACATTTTGCCCCAAAATGTTGTTGGCTGGTTGGCTTGTTCATTTGTTTATTTATCTATTGATTGTTCTATTTATAAAGTTGACCATAAAGTTCATAAATACTCTGGACAGTATACAAATTAAGTCCAATACAAAAAGATAAAAGAACATGATTTGGAATCATGCTACTCCAATTAGCACAAAGTCAAGGGATTTTATTCTCAAAGTGCCCTGCAAATGTGTTGCAGCAGATTTTTCAGCTCTCAAATTTCTGGAACTTAGCAGTAATAATCAACCACCCGATACTGCTGGACAGTTACTTGAGGTCGAGAGGAGGTCACAAAGGCATCCTTCTTTGACTCCTTCACTGTTACACAGTGGACATGACTTTGTGCACTAAGATTTGTGCAATCAACTTCAAAGTGACTCTTTTACCATTTCTACTTTTGCTATTTTGGGTGCGTTTCTTTGCCCAGAGCTCTTTTCTTCCCAGAGCAAATCACGGCATAGGCTAACCTCCACATCACTAGAAAGGGCAGTCAGGATACTTTTCTCCATACTAATAAATGCAGTATTGTGAACGTAGTTTTTATTTCAATTGTATAAAAATAGTCAGAAAGAAATGTATATCAGAATGGACAGCAAATCAGGCATTCTACCCTTATAGTATATGCTTATCTGTGCTGTATTAACCATTAAGCAGACTAAGCACATGCTCAGGGCACCAGGCCAAAGAGGGAACCACAAAGTTGTGAATATGGCTTTGTTTGTACAGTATTGTCAAAGGAGGGGGTCACCAAGATTTGTCAGTTCTAAGGGCACCAGTGAGCCTTAATTCACCACAGATAGTTACTTACATAAACCTTTTCTTCCAAACTTTCTTAAAGAAACATTAGCCCTTAGCCCTTAGCTCTTAGACTTATATACCACTTCACAGTGCTCTACAGCCCTCTCTAAGGTTTATAGAGTCAGCATATTGCCCCAACAATCTGGGTCCTCATTTTACCAACCTCAGAAGAATGGAAGGCTGAGTCAACCTTAAGCCTGGTGAGATTTGAACTGCCAAATTGCTGGTAGCTGGCAATCAGAAGAAGTAGCCTGAAATACTGCATTCTAACCACTGCACCACCGTGGCTCATTTAATTGGATTAATGCTTACATTCATACTTCTAGGTAAGGCTATTTGACTTAAGTATAATTTACATGGGAAGGAGGTGACTGGAAATCCTGCCTCCCCACTAAAAAAAACAAAACAATTGACAATAGTTGGGTGGGGGACCTTGGTGCATTTATTTATTAGCGTATGGCAAATACATGGACTTATAGTGTTTCAAATGTTAATGTCCAGTCCACCCAGCCATTAAAGGAGAAGGTGGTCTATGTTGAAAAAAATCAGACATTGGGCTAGTGTAAGCCGTTGATGGACATTTGGACACAATGTGATGGATATTTTGTCGAGGAGTACCACAGTCACATCGAGGGGTAGAGACAAGACCACACTTAAACAATAAGTCCCAGAAGACTCCATGTTGGGTATGGATCATATTCAGAGTTGACCAATGCTGGCAAGGAAGGTCAAAATCTGGCACCTTGCTACAATTTTGACACCACCACAGCAAACCACACTGAAGACCTCTGAAGGTTTGCTTATAATCTGCAGGCTGCAAATTATCCATATATATCAGAGAAAAATGTTATTATATGATTCCCAGAGGCAATGGATTTTTAGTTGATTTTGTGGAAGCACTTAATTGGAAGAGAAGTTCCATTTAGAGAGTATTAATCAGACGTATATATTCTAATAATATGTATAATTATATTAATATAATATATAACAATTATAAAAATTATTTAAGGGATTAGTATCCTCTTATTGTAGCAAATGGGTTGCTACTAGCTATGCATATCATTTGCCTCTTTAAAGATAGAAGCTGTAGTATCAGAGGAGATTTCAGAGAAGTTATTTAATGCCAGAAGCCTAAAAGATAGGAGGTCTCTAGTGTTGTCTTCAGAGATGTTTTCTTAGAGAGATTTTAGGAAGAAAAATCTAGTAACAAGTAAAGAAACATTTGCTATGGGTGAGGTGGAATTTAATTGTTCCGCCTTGAGAAAAACATTTAACACTGTGATATGAGAGCAATGGCATGTCACTATGGCCCATATTTTTTTTCAGAAAAATGACAGAAATTCCATATGAGTCTGATATTTATTTACAGGTTATGGAGTGGTAGAAAGGACACAAGCAGCAAAATATTAATAAACACTAGTATTTTTCCTTCTGCTTTTATTTTTTAATAGCCCCTCCCTGCAAAAAGAATAGCTAGTAACAGCCTGGTTATACTAAACAAAATACATCATTGCCAGCAGAGATAACATTCAGCAAACACATGGATTTAAATTTATTTGTGTGAAGAAATGTAGTCCAGTCATTATTAAAAACAATACATTTCTTAATAATATTATGAAGATGAGTTTTGTCATATTGGCTTCTTGGTAAATATATACTGACAGAAAGGGGAGGGAGAAATATAAACAGCATTAAGAAATGCATATGAAGCATAATTAACCATTAAAACAGATACTTAGTTATTATATTAAAAAAGTTTCAAAAATATGTAAATAGATAAAACTCCCCATGCATTAAATAGTCAGCCAGCTGAATTTGAGATAAAATTCTTTGCACTTCAGCTTGTTATTTCTCAGTTTACAGAAAAAAAAAATCTAGATAACTACCTGAGAAATGAATAAAGAGAGTAGGTCCCCCACATAAGGCACACAGAGGTACAGGGAGAATCAGAGAGGAGTAGGGGAGGAATCCAAGTCCAAATACATGCTCCTAGCCCAAAAGAATCCCACTGACTCAGCCACAGGATGTCAAGTTAGGCAGCTACCCCTTAAAAAAAAACCTCTCAGGCAAAGGAGAATGGTCAGCTCAGCCATTAAACAAATATTTAGAAAACCAAGGAATGTGATAAACTGGGAAAAGATCCTAAGAGGGAAGCACAACTCTGAGAAACTATATTCATGGGCTTCCCATTGCCTTTGAAATCCTACTACATCATAGTTCCATCCTGACATCGTGAAGCACATGGTGTGTTCTATCCAATGAAATTCCTGGCTGCTCTATCCAATAAGATATACATTTATTCTGTGTAAGTCTCTTGTGCCTTTCTTTGCCTCCAGCACTGCCCATAAACCAATTTATCTTTCAATAAATTTATCCTGGCCTGCACTTCAAATATATCTCTCATATTGTACTAAGGGGGAGCAACCAGAGGTGGTATTCAGCAGGGAAGCAACCAGAGGTGGTATTTAGCAGTTTTGGAGAACCAGCAGCAAAAATTTTGAGTAGTTCGGAGAACCGGCAAAAATCACTTCTGACTGGCCCTGCCCTCATCTATTCTCTGCCTCCAGAGTCCCAGCTGATTGGCTGGGTCTTCTTTTGTTGCCCTGAATAGGAGAACAGAGTTGGAAAGCAGGTTAGTGGGGTGGGGAGGGAATGGGATTTTGCAGTAACATTTCCCCAGGAGTAGGGGGGTGGGGGAAATGGAGATTTTGCAGTATCCTTCCTCTGGAGTGGGGTAGGAGTGGAGATCTTATAGTATCCTTCCCCTGCCATGCCCACCAAGTCATGCCCACAGAACCAGCAGGAAATTTTTTGGAATCTCACC
Source organism: Laticauda laticaudata (assembly GCA_004320025.1). Lineage (NCBI taxonomy): Eukaryota > Metazoa > Chordata > Lepidosauria > Squamata > Elapidae > Laticauda > Laticauda laticaudata. The sequence goes on along the minus strand of BHFT01034947.1, from coordinate 4,979 downwards.
ACTGGAAGCAACCATGAACAAAACAAATTCAGATTGGAATTGTTTTAGGGCAAACAGATGTAGTAGACACTGTCTCATATCTTTGGCCTGGCTGGCACCTTCATTGATGAAATTAGGAAAATAGAAAATAGAGCACAAATGTGGCACCATGGTTACAAGAAAATGCCTGAGGCCAACTACATGTTTTTAAAATAAAATGCCAAAAAAGAAGTCAGGGGGAAATGTATAAATCTCATGGCTAACATTATTATGGCTGTAGCATAAAGGCATGCTGGCTATGGAGGCTAGACACAACTGGAGGTACCAATTTTGGAAAAGCCGACGTGGAAAATAAAGAAATTCTTAATCACCTTTTCATCAGTACCTATCGAAATCTTATCTAAATCAGTCAATTTATTATAGAAACCTTCTGTTTTAAAGTCTTTTTCATACCTTAAATGTATTTGCGGCATTAGAAAAAAATTCATCTTTATACCTTGTTCCTTTAGTTTTTGATTTCATCGATTTAAGTTCACCCTTTTCATTTCAAAATTTCTCCAATAATCTATACTGTTCTGTTCCTTCTTATAATGGTCATAGGAATAAAGAAAATGCTTCAACTAGTCAATAACCAGCTTGGTAATTTCAAATAATATGTCTTTTAATCCTTGTCTCCCATTTACCACAGAGACTCCATATATGATGGTCATTCTAAAATAACCCTTTATTTTAGTTACCTTATACCAAATAAAAGGCATGCCACGCCCAAAAGAATCATCGTCTGCTAATGGCTAACAGTCTATGTGTTTTCTTAATGTTATCTTCCTTAACCGATGTCAAGTTTGTAGCTGGTGTAACAATTTCCCAATTAGGGCAGACCAAATCCTCCTTTAATGTCTAGCATCTTTGAGAGTTTTTAACTTTATTCTCGCTTTCTAACCTTGCATATATGTTTCAACACAATTTTTGTTTAAATCTTTCAAAGTAGTCCTTTCTCAAGCCTAATTGCGTATTGTTTGAAGACAAGTATAGAATTCTGGGGTAAAATATTCATTTTGATGTTGAAATTTCTCCCTATTGTGACAATTGTAGGTTTTCCCATTTCGTCAAGTCTACGCAATCTGTTGTTAAGTTAATTTGTAATTGTTCTCTTTTAATGTACGTACATCTTGCTGTCAAGTATCCTCAGAGTACTTAACCTGATTCGTGACTTGAATTTTCAATACATCCTGCAATTCTTCTTTTTGTCTTTAGTAACATATTCTTTGTCAAAATCTTTTGTCTTATCTTTGTGTTATTTCAGGCGGCCACCTTGCCATATGCCCTCTATCTTTTCCCAATAGTTTGTTGCTTGTTTCCAGAGGGTCTTCTTAAAATAAAGCCAAGTCATCCACAAAAGCTTGGCAATTTAAATTCTCCTTTTTAATTTTCATTCCTTTTTAACTCTTTTTGTCTCTAATGTTTCTATTATAACACTTCCAGAGTTAATTGATAACAGCAAAGGTGATACGTGGGCAACCTTGTCTTGTACCTTTCTTATATTGATAGAGTCTGGTTAATTCTCCCTCTATCGTTACTTTTGAGCGTTGGCTTATAATATATGGCTTGTATTGCTTGTAATAAATTTTCTAGCAAAGCCTACTCAGTTCCAATAATAACTAACAGGAAATCTCCATTCAATTATCAAATGCCTTTTGTGCATTCTAAAAATATCAAAGCATTTGTTTTCGGTGGTGAGCCTCTAATATTCAAAAGTGTCCAATATTTATTCTCATTATTATTCTTTAATTTGTCTCTTTTGGCAGAATTACCATTTTGGTCATATAGAGTGAATAAAAATTATTTCAATATTTTTGTGTCTCTCCAATATTGGAAGCAAAGTATTTTATAATCTGCATTTAACTAAAGAAATGGTCTAATAATTTTAATTTGGTAATGGATCATCTCTTCTTTTAAGAATAAGTGTAATATAGGCTTCTGACCATGTTTTAGGTATCTTCTTCTTGAGCATAAATTTCATCATGGACTTTCTAGTAAATGGAAGGTTTCAGTGATTCCTTGAATGTTTATAGAATTCTGCGAAGTCCATCTGGGCCTGTGGTGCCATCCCAATTATTTTGTTTATTAAAGTGTCAGTAAACTCCATCATGGTTATAGCTGCTTTAACATTTTTTCCAGTCTCTTATTTGGTTATCTTTAGTAGATTAGCATTCTGTAAATACTGTTAATTTCTTTCCTCATCAATACTTCTTCTTGCTCATATAATCTTGTCCATATAATAGTCGGTCGAATGATTTCCTTCCTTCTCTTTATTGCCATGGCAAACTTGTACCTTGATCATCTATTAACTGCCAGTATTTTCCTTGATTCTTTTTCTCTTCTCAATTTGTATTCTACACCATCTACCTGGTTTGTTTGCATCCTCAAAAATAATTCTTTTAAGCACTTTTAATTTTCTGTGCTAATTCTTCTTATCTTTAAAACTCATTTTTATGTTTAAATTGTAATCAGTTTTAGCTTAATGTCTTTTTTTCTGTGGCATTTCTGTAGTTCTTTTTTGCAGTCTTTTATACTGCATCTTCTAAAAGCTTCCATGGCTTGCCTTTTCCTAATGTTCCTTTTCCTTGTGTAGGTCTATTATCAAGCTTAGCATATTGCTTCATTGTGTCCAATATGTTCTGATTGAAGGTTCTTTCTTTTTTATTTTTCTTTACATGAAAGAAAACCATTCGTTTCTTCCATTCGCCCCTGTATAAAATCCTTCTCCTTTAGAAAAGTAATTATTTAATGTTCTACCTCGATCTTCTTTTTTGTCTTTCCATTTAATTGTCATTGGAGTTATGGTTCTGCCCAAGTACTTATTTTGATATTTGTTTTTGAATATTAGATATTAATTCTGTTGAAGTCCATCAAATCATTGTCTATTCCTGGACCTGTTAAATGTCTATTTGAGTAGAAAAAGTATATTGTTTGGTTTTTAAATTTCTTTCTCTCCATATATTTTTTAAATTTATTTCATCTATTATTTTAAAAAAGTGAATTTGGGAGACTCTTCTCGTTTTGCTTTGTTGTTGCTGTTGTTGTTATACTAGTCAACAGTTTATTGTTACAATAAATCTCCCATCGATAACTATATTGACATGTCCAGTTCAATTATTTTCATGTGTAATTTTTCATAAGATTCCTTCTTGCTTTATCATTCGGAGCATTAAATTGCAATCAAGTAGTGTTTTTTGCATTAATGGTCCAATTATTTCCACCATTAATCACTTTTCAAGCTTCATCAGTATAATCAATTTTTGGCTTTAAATGGTCTCTTTGATGGTTATAAACCACTCCTCTTTTTCTTACATTGAATCAAAGAAGTAAATATTTTCCCTAAATTTGGCTGTTTCTATGTTGCAGCAAGATCTTGCTTCCAATCGACACAAGACCACGAAGGTTGGAGAGTATAGTGTTTATTTTGTGCACAAAAGGTTCAGAGCATTAAGCATGGCAGAATGCTGAACCTCCTGGCTCTTCCTGAGGTTCACTTTTATACATTTCTATTTTTAGCCTCAACCTAGCCTGGGGCGTTTCTTATGTTAAATAACCAAAAGGAGAAGTTACATTTCTGTTTATTTTCCGAGACGCCATCCTATTCACTGAAACATGCTTACTTCGAGTTCCTTAGTCAGCAATTTTGTGGTTTTGCACAATATATCTATAAGAAGCCAAGGTAAGGGTCAGAGCATTTTTTTGTAAGATGCAAATTTTGTTTTGACCTTTCCAACTGCTTCATATCAACAAATGTTTCATATTGTTTTTGAACATGTCACTTCTTGTAGACAAATTATATCAAATTTTAGTTTCTCTAATCTGTGAAAAGAATTTCGTTCCTTGTTTAACAGCTGAATTAATGCGCATGTTATATTGCACTGTTAATCAGTTTTTTCTTCTTCCTATAATTATGGCTTGTTATAATTAGGTTGCGCGCTCGTGTAGATCTTGGCTTCACGTTGTCTCTTAAGGCCTGTGCCAGCTGGCCTAACGATGCATAAACGATGCCATCAAAGGACACAGCGGACAACGCAATAAGTTTCGGAGGGCTCCATACATTGTCCATCCATGCCAAAAATGGCAAAAAATTGTCACTTATTAACTAGATATTGGGAAAAGAACGATAGAACAAGAAAAGAAGATGAAATGGGAAAAGAACGAAAAAAGGAAAAGAACGGGGTGGAGGGTGTATCTGGGAAGAATGAGGTAGTTTTAAAGATGTGTGTTGGTTGTTGCGAATTTTCCGCGTTGTTGTTGTATGAGTGGTTTAGTCGTTTTGTAGGTTGGTTTAGTGTTTATGTTGGTTCTTTGATTTTTTTAATTTTTTTGTGTGAGTGTTGGTTAAGGTTGCGGATTAAAGGGTCGTGTGAGGTGGGAGAGTTATTGGATGCTGTAGTGGGGAGAGTATGATGGAGCATATGACCTTAGGTGTTCTCAGGAGGCTAGGGATGAAGGGAAATGGCAGCAGATGAACGACGCATTGAAGGTATCAGGGGATTTGAGCGACTAGGGGTGCATAAGCTGGATGGAAGCAGATGGCATCACAGATGCTATCAGAAAACAAAGGGGATGCCTGATGCAGATGTATATCAGATGTGAAGCATCACTGTGCATGCGGGGGGTATGAAATGCATCCGCTCCGTGGCATATAAAAGGATGCGCACGCACGGAGTCAGCATATAGGGGAAAGACGTCTGAGAGCAGATTACATCTTGCAAGAACACCCATGGTTCGTCAGTCAGGCAAGAAGAGGAAGTTACTTGCCTACTCGTTTCAAGTCCTGGCAAGGTGAAGAAGGGCGAACCAGCATCCCACCCCCTGGCAACTGACTCTGAAGCTGCTGCTGCTGCTGCTGCTGCTACTGGTCTGTGTGGACCAGCACCCAAGGCCCTCAAAGCCCTCCTGTCGAAAGCCCTGCTGCTCAAGCCTGAAGGCCTCTGACCAATTGCAGAGGGAGGAAC
>BHFT01034946.1:0-22074 GCA_004320025.1 Laticauda laticaudata | reverse complement strand
TCTCTTCCATTTTGGAGCTGTCCCAACTTCAGCAGCTTTAATGGCTGCCTCTTTGCCGCTGGCAAAAAGAGCTTCTACTGGATCTATCAGGGACCTTGCGATGTCCCTGGGATCGTCAGGATGCACTCTTTACATTCGCCATCTCTTCGGGATGGTTTAGATCCGATTGTCCAGGAGCAAAGTTATCGGCAGCAATCTCAGACCTCCAAGATCGCATGCCATATCATTGCGATGCCAGCTCCGCCCTCTCCTGGTTTAGTGACTTAATGATGCTGGAGATGGTCTTTGCTCCAACGGTTCAAGTCCTAGCACTCCATGTTGGGGTGAGTTCCTGTCATTCGCCTCAGCTTCTGTCCACCCAACATTTGAAAGCATGTTGTATATGAATAGATTAGCTAGGTATGTACCACTTTGGTGGGAGGGACAACGGGGCTCTATACAGACAGTCAGATTCCTGCCCTCTGAACCTTCCCTATTGTGGCACTCATTTGTGAGGCAGCTCCAGAGAGGGAAGACAGTGTTGGAAGAGCCAAACTGTTACTCTGCAATAGCACTGCTGTCTCCTGGCTAATGTAACAAGTAATGTACACTATCATCACAAAAGCACAAAACAAGGGTGTCAAACTCAAGGCCTGTGAGCTAGATCTGACCCACAAGGTGTTTAGATCTGGTCTGCAGGCTGCCCTGGAAACAGCAAAGGACTGGCCCAGGGTGTCCCTGCCAGTGAAAATATAGATCGGGAGGGCCACATGCAGCCCTCCTAAATTCCATTTTCACTAGCAGGTTGCAGACAAAAAACAAACCGGGAGCCCATTTTCATTGACAGTGCACCCCCGACACAACTGACATCAAGCTGGCCATGCTCTCCCTGCCCCCCCAGGTCAAACCCAACCCTGATACATTGATTTCAATGAAATCAAGTTTAACACCCCTGTCATAAAGTATTCAATTCAATTCAACAATCAGAAAAATAAAAATAAAAACAGAAAAACAATAGGAAGTACAGCCTATTTTTTCTGAAAGGAAGATACAATGGAAGAAACCAGTAAGCGGTCTTTTGCACTGCCTTCAATTTGAGCCTGAGATGAGGGTGGTACACTGGAGATATTTCAACTGAAGTTACCTCCTGGTTATTCCCACAATTATAAAATATAAATCCCTTGCAGATACAAATACTAAGGATCATGATGCTGAACATTTCACCTTGCAGATTCTGAATTCCTTCTGTGGATTCCCCTGCTTGCCTGCAATTTCCTGTCTGATGATATTCAGAAGACCTGGCTCTTTTCCCTGGCTTTGGCTCAAGTTGATGGTTAAGCCTCTGTTGGATGTGCTGTTTCCATTTATATATTTGTTTCCAGCTCACTTATGTTTTCTATGCTTATTTGTTCTTTGTATTTTCTAAGCCACCAAGAATCCTTGAGAGTTGGGTGGCTGCTAAATTTGTGTAATAAATAAACTCCTTAAGCCAAATTCATGTTTTCACAGGAGCACACAGCAGAGAAAAGATGTGGCTATTTTAGGCATTGCAGACAGGTGCTTTGTATGCACCACTGCATGCTCTAACACATCTGTTCCCCTTAAATCTACACAGCCCACTAACTACCTTCAATACCCAAGGATGCCCTGTATTTGATTCTGGGAAAATATACTAAAATATAGGTCATGTAGCTATGATTCCTAGTCTCCAATCCTATTCTTTCACTTGTTATTCAAAGTTGCTTGATGGAACACTTATTTCCTTCGCAGAGAAGGCCAAGATGAAATGTCTCACCTATGCTTTGTATCTTTTATCATATTTCTATTTTCACTGAACAATTGGTATAGTCATTTTTCTTCTTCTTTTGAACATTTACAAGTGCAGGTAGTGCTCGACTTGCAATCATTCATTCAACAATTGTTTCAAGTTATAATGATGTTGAAAAAAGTCACAACAAATCTTCACATTTACAACCATTGCAGCATCCCCATAATCATATGATGAGATTTGGTGCTTGGCAGCCAGCATGTGATTACATTGGGCTGAAGCATCCTCGGGTTCCATAATTACTACTTCTGTCTTTCCTAGTTGGCTTCCAACAAAAGAACTCAATGGAGGAAGCTGGATTCACTTCAAAATTGTTTGAGTTATTTAATAATCTTGACAAGAGGGTCATAAAATCAGACACACTTAACAACTGCCTTGCTTAGCAATGGAAAATTCTGGTCCCAATTGTGGTAATAAGTCAAAGACTGTCTTTTTATTATTCCAGAAACCTTTCTGGATTGAGTCTAGGGATTGTGGAATGGGTGGCACTGTATTGCAGAACTTTGACTCTTTCTCCAAGGTCAATACAAGTCAGTGGTGATTATAAGAGGCCCCACTCTCAGCCTTTGTTGTTTGGGGCAGAGGTCCCCAACCCCCAGGCTTCAACCCACTTCTGGGCCTGGAGCCATTTTGAACTGGATCACAGAAGTGGTGGACAAGCATGCACACATACATATTCCCACTTGCACAAACAGCAAGTGAGCATGTGCACTATTTGCATGAACAGTGGGTACATATGCCCATCTCTCACACAAATGCAGCCACATGCACACGTGCTTGGCCAACATTCATACAGATCCAGCCTGTCTCTCTCCCACAAAGATGGAAAAGTTGGGGAACTCTGCTCTGGTGCACTTCAATGCTTCAAGACTTCAAGATTTACATGAAGCCACTGGGTGGGCTCAACTATTATCATGGAGTGAGAGACATAATATGTATACTGATGAAACTCAAATATATCTTTGAATTAAGCAGCACTGTTGATGTCTTGATGCTGAAAGTTATGAGGATCTGGATGGGGGTAATGCGCTTCAGCTGAACACTGGCAAGATTGAATTCTTCTGGCCTTATAGAACTGTGCCATATTTAGCATTGGATGGGGTTGCACTGCCTGAACAGAATAATTGTGCAACATGGGAATCTTCACCGGCCTCAGATCATCTGCAATTTTGGTCCTTCTACCAGCATCTGTACAATTCTGGAGTGCATGTCTATAATATTCCCCCACAATATATCTTTTTTTCTGTTTTCTAACAGTTAGCTGTTTCTTCACTAATTTCCTTCACTTCTCTTTTTTTCATTTGATTATTTATTTGAAACATTGATATAATTGTAAACATCGTTGTAAGGATTAAATGCAGGATTCAAAAGGCTAGCTACTACCAGGAAGAATATTGCCTGTCAGAAAGGCACATCATACTGTCCATCAGAAAATCCTACTATCTACAATTCATGCTCACTTGAAAAATACCTCTCGATCTTAAAATTAGATATATTATGTTAACATATCCTTTGTAGAGTCCCAAGCTTGAAAATAAGCTTCATCAGTCTGCTACTTGATGAAAGATGTATCTGATTAATCTGCAAGGGAAAATTTTAAACAGTGGAAAAGAGTTAAAATATCCATGTTTCCAACTCCAGCTTTGAACTGAGAATAAAGTCTTTTTCCCCATAACAAAGTATCAGAACTCAAAAGCTACCTGGGTTGAAATCCAACAGTAATTCTTTTAACAATATGCCAAAATATATACATCTCCTCTTTAGATACAACTACTGCACACATGGACACCACCAAATATTACCACTAGTCAAAAAATTGATGGTCATTTTTCTTCTTGAAAGCAAATCTTACTTGATATTTTATTAAATCTGCTTCTGGTTGTACTTCATTTGAGAATAGGCATTTGCTTGATTCCTTTTACGGTCATTCCACATTAGCCATTCCCAAAATAATGTAGTAAAATAAGTAGTCACAATGGCATAACACAAAATTATAAATTCATATTTGATCCTGATCTCTAGCTTGCTAAGCTATTTAATCTTCTGCAGTTTGCACATTTACTGTTTGATTAAATATCCATAAAAATCCAAAGCTATAAATCCTGAAGACCAAGATACAATTTATCTCCAGATGTGCAAGCAAATCGGTATACTGTGACAGATTGTCAAATTTGATAGATATGTTTGGCTCACCTTTGATTTGAATGAAGGCTGGCTTTGAAAATCCTACTACAAACCTTCCAGCCCATTTCTCTGTAAATTACAGCAATGTAAAAAAAAAAAAAATCTAACAATTGGTTTTGTTTCTGCATTTAATTGAGATTTCATGATGCTTGGCTGTAGAATTTCACAATGTTTCCAGGTGCTTAGCTCTCATCAAAGTTTATATTCTGTCCTCTGTCTAATCTCTACTGATTATATGCAAACAAACTCTTCTGTACATATATATATATATATATTTATATATATGTATGTGTGTGTGTGTGTTTTTAAGTTTTCGCGGATACTTACATGAATGCAGTTCAGCTTCCTTCGGGTATTATCCCACATCATTGTAATGCTTTTAAAGTTGTAGAAACGTTTCAGCAGAATCTCATCTGCCATCATCAGGCTTCTGTATTGAGTTTGTATGTGGGTCAGGGTCTCACAGCCATTGGGTTTTTAAATTTGAGGCCTAGCCTATTGTTGTGGCCAGGATGTTTTTTTTCTGATTATCCTGCATTGTTGGGAGTCTTGGTTTGTGTTATTGGTTTTGAAGTTTGCTAGATTGGTGTTTCATGGTTTCTTCTGGTCTGTTTTGGTGGCTTTGATTGGCTGGCACAACACTCTCTTCCTTTATGGAGGCTTTCAATGCAGCTTGGCTTCAATGTGAAAGGATGGTATCATCTATTAGAGAAGCTAGGTTTCATCCTGGGTGCTGGTTGGGAGTGTTTGAAGCTGGAGGTATCCAAGGGAGATCTGTTTGTGCCCAAGGCTGTTTGCCTGGCTTGTGGTGTGGAGATCTTTCTTATTTGGAGAGTGAGGCTTCCAAATGAATTGACAGTCCTGCTGAATCATCTCTTCTATATTCATGCTTTGCAGGTCTTTTTCATCTCCTTGGCTTCTCTGATTGATTCTGCTGGCTTGGGGTTTTCTATAGTGGCTAGGATTTTATAGTGCCATTGAAGTTGATGTTGTGACTGTGGTTTTAATTGTTGGACTAGTGAGGAAGGTGTGTTCAAGCTTTTTTACTGCATTTTTTTTTCATCAGGTGGGTACTTATTCTTCTATTGGTTCTGTCCAATGTAATGTGGCTGGTCATCGATGCCGGAACTTTAATATATGCCTTGGTTTTCCCAGGTCAATTTGTTCTTTGGAAGTTTTTTAAGGATGGCTGCTTATTTTTTGTCTGTTTTGGAAGATAGTCTATATATATATTTGTATATATATATTGTTTTCTGAGGTTTTCGCGGGTATTCTTGTATGTGAATCTTTGGCTTATTCGGGTTTTTCTCCCACGTAAATTGAGAGTATCTAAGGCAAACGTTTCGATGAATACAGTCCAGTTCATCATCTTTCAGGCTTGTTTGTTCAGCTCTGTGCTTCTCAGAGTAACTGTGAGTCTTGCAGCTGCTTCTTCCTTTTAAACTGCTAGTGGGGGTGTGACTTGAATTGGGTGGGGACTTGACTGTGTTCTTGATTGGGTGGGGGGGTGTTCTCAATGGTAGGGGGTTGGCTGTGTTCTGATTGGCTGGGGGGTGTGGTTCTGTTAAGGTGGGGGCTTGGTTGTGCTCAGGTTAGCTTAGTTGCTGGGGGATTGTGAGCTGGTGGAGTTGTGATATCCTGTTGTTTGGCCTTCGTGTTCGTTGGTTGTTTTGGCCCCAAACCAGATCTTCATGAGTGGGTGTGCAGTTGTTGCTTGTAATAGGTCATTGGTAGGAGGTTTGAAAGCTGGTAAGTGAGGTGCTAGCGGTGCGGTAGCGGGCTTTTGGTACGTGGTTGTGTCTCTTCTCGTGTTGTTGGTGCGAGTCTTTTTTTTCGTGAGTGTGGAAATCGTGTTGGTAGCAATATGTTGACTCGTGTCGTAGGCGGTGTCCATTTTCAATGTAAGGTCCGGACTGTCATTTATGTCATGAGGAAAGATGGCTCTATCCAAATGTTGTGAGGGGGGTCAGAACTGGTGGAATCGGTAAGAGTATCTCTATCTTTGTCAGTGCTGTGATGGGCATTATCCTAATCTCTATGACTTCCTCTGATTTTCTGTTGTTTGAAGTGTTCGTGCTGTTTGGGTGATAAGTTCTGGTATTTGTTTAAAAGTCAATTTATGTCCTGTGACTTTGAGGTGCTTGGACTTACAGGGGAAGATATCATTCTTCTTTTCTTGATGTGAGATTTTGTGTCTTCTGAAATTGTGGTGCACCTAAATTTCTCACTGTTTAGTTTCTGTCTCTATAGCATGTGTGTGGGGTGCTAAGGTGCTAGTTGCAGAAGGGATTTCGTATACTGCCTATGTGTCTTCTGAGACTCGATTATTGTCCTTTAGGGTTTCTTAGGATGGGGTTATTTTTTTCTGTTTGTGATAGGAGGCTTGTTTAATGTTTGTGTTTTTGGGAGGATAATTGCAATGATTTTTGTGCTGTTAGTGCACTTGTTATTAATATGGGAGAGGAGGGCTGGCCCCTTTACTGGCATTTCTCTCTGTTCTTCTCCTGGGCTTCTTATGTTGGGGGTTCTTCCTTTTGGATAGGTGGTGTAAATCTCTTTTTTTTTTGCGGAATCCATTGGCTGTAAGTAACATTAGTGAGAGTTGTGGTAGTTTTCTGGGGATTTTTATTGTTGTTTCATGTGCACTGGACTTAGGATAGCTTTTTGCTCTTCTGACCGATGAGGTGTCTGGCCAGTGGAATTTGATACTGCTGGGTCATTGTGGTGTGGAGTGCATCGTAATAGTCAGTTTTTGGTGTGTCTTGTCTGGTGGATGGTTGTGTCCTAGGGACGCCATATGTGATTTTTTGTATAACTAAGACATCTCAATGGAGAGGGGAAGTTGAATTGTTGGCTCTTTTCTCATGGTGAATTGTTATTTTTGGGGTTGTAGGGCTGGTTGAGCGTGGTGTGAGGAAGTTGTTTTAAGTTTTTCTTTTCCCGTTGGCCAGATTATGAAGGTGTCCATTCTAGTGTATCTGAGCCAGAGTTTGGGTTTGTGAATCATATTTTTCTAGAGCTTGTGTTTCAAAGTGTTCCATTAGAGGTTTGCAATTGACAGGTGAGAGGGGTGATCCATGGGTGGCTCCTTCTAGTTTGTTTGGTATTTTTCGTCCAATTGTAGGTGAAGTATGTTTTGGATAGGCAGTGGTTGGTAAGATCTGAATGTACGGGGGGGGGGTGTATTTGTTTTGGGATGATGTACAAGGCTTCTTTTATAGGCACTTGTGTGAGAGGATATGACATCGAAGCTCACTAGTAGTCGCTGGGTTTGTAAGTTTTTGTTTCCTCTTATGATCTCGATGAACCTGGAATGAGTTCCTTACATGTGAGTTGATGGATTCTGCATATGGTTGTTGTTGTTTGGCAAGAAAATTTGGCTAGTTTTGTAGAGGTGAGCCTATGGAGCTCACTATTGGTCATAGTGGTGTTTCTTCCTTTGTGGTATCTTGGGGAGACATAACAGCTTAGGGCATATCTGGTGATTTTGCTCTGGGTAATTGATTCTTTTGCTCATTTCTTCGCTGAATGGGGGAGGCTTTTATTTTTGGATCTGGTGGTTTTTTCTAGTAGGTGGTGGGGTCAGTGTTTAGGGTTTGTATTGGGGTCTGGAGTAGGTTGGTTAATTGGTTTGGTAGTCAGCATGTATCATAACCACTGTTGCAACTGCCCTTGTCCTGCTGGTAGGATTTTTTGCTGGTGTCTTCTTTCAGGTTAAGTAGTGCAGTTTTGTCTCTTTGGACTAAGTTGCTTTTGGGTGTTTGCTAGTGCAGAGGATGTTGGGTTTTCGAGTCTGATTCTTAAGCATATCAGGGTTGTTTTGGGTCAGCTGGTTTCAACTCCGCATATGAGGTTCTGTGGGGATGTGTTTGGAGGCAACAGCAAACATTGAATATTTCGAAAGATATTGGTTTCGGCTTTGGTGAGGATCTTTCTGAAGGCGGTGTGCACTGTTTGGTTTCATGTGTGGCGTGAGGGGGGGAGGAGTTTGTTTCTGGTGTTGTTGTAGTTTCTGAGTTTGTTGGTCATGGTGTGTCTGTCTTGAAGGTGGTCTGTGTTCAGCTCCACAGACAGGCGAGTTGTTTGGATTTTGTCCCAAAGTAGGGGTGAATCTTTTTGCTTAGTCGAGGTGAGTGTGAGGAATTCTTTTGTTGATTGGTCTACTTCAACAACAGAATAATAGCAGAAGCCATAGAGATAGAAAAACGCCACAACAGCATGAATAACGAGATACATCCTCCGCCTACCAAACCATTTGGAAACCTGCCCTCATCTAATAAACATGTACCTAACACATGAAAGAATGACACAGACCCACACCCACGAGTGCCACACAAGATGCTAACACCACATTTCCACATAGAAAAAAGAACCCACACCCACAGAGAAGATGAGACACGACCCTGAACCAGAAGCCGTACCGCAGCTGCACCACTACAAGCTTAAACCCCTCTGACCCATACAAGAAGCGAACTGACCACCTTCACATGAAGATGTGACACGACCACTAACACAAAGCCAAACAACAGGATACAGCTCACCAGCTCAAATACCCCAGCAACTAAGACTAAGCCTGAGCACAACCAAAGCCCCCACCTAAACAGAACACACCTCCAGTCCAATCAGAACACAGCCAACCCTACAATCAGAACACAGCCAATCCCCAACCAATGAGAACACAGTCAGCCCCCACCCAATCAAGTCAAACCCCCTAGCAGTTAAAAGGAAGAAGCAGCGAAGCTCACATTACTGCCCTGAGAAGCACAGGCTGAAGAAACGAAGCCTGAAGATGATGAATGGAGACGCGGGTACTAGATTTGTGTGTTCAGCTTCCTTCAGGTTTTGAGGACAATTGGTTGGGGTGTGTTTGAGCTGGAGGTATCAGGGGGAGCTGGAACACCAGCTTCCTCACTAGTCCAACACATGAAAGCCACAGGTCATAACTCAGTTCAATTGGCAGACCAAACCCTTAAGCCAGTTATAGAAAACCGCAGCCACAAAGAAAATCATCAAGAGAAGCATAGAGATTGAAAAAAGAACCTGAAAGCATGAATAGACGAAGATGATTCACCAGACTGTGTCAATCATTGGAAGCATGCAACTCTCAAACAGAAGCTCTCCACACCACAGACCAGGCAAACAGCTGGCCAAAACAGACTCTCCCTGATAGCCTCCAGCTCAAACACACCCCAACCAGGCACCAGATATAATAGTTCTAATAGATGATAGCCATCCTTTTACTCGAAGCCCGAGCTGACTGAAAGCCTCCAATACAGGAACACAATGTTGTTCAAGCCAATCAAAGCCACAAAACAGACAGCAAGAAACCAGAAACACCATCTAGCAAACTCCAAGACCAATAAACACAAACCAAGGACTCCCAACAATCAGGATGAAGAAAAAACCATCTTGGCACAACAGTAGGGCTAGCCTCAAATTAAAATAAACGGCTTGTTATAGCCTGATCCACAGCAAACTCAATAACAGAGCCTGATGATGGCAGAATAGATTCTGCTGAACCGTTTTCTACAACTTAAAAGCCACTACAATGACGTGGGATAATACCCGAAGGAAGCCCTGAAACAGCATCATGTAAGTACGTGAAAACTTAAAAAAAACAAATGTGTTTAATTGTATACTGTTATATATGTAATGTGTGTGTGTATGTGTGTATTGGTGTAGTATGTATGCTGTTCATCTTGTTCGGGTACTTCCCGTCATTGATTGGAATGCTATATACTAATGTTTCAGGGTGTTTGAGTTGTTGGGGGCTTTCTTTGATCAATGTTCTAATTTCCTTTAGTTGCTTCAAGAGTTTGTCATTTTTTTAAGTGTTTCAGTTTCAGCTCTCAATTGTAAGTTTGTTTTATCTTGTCCAAAAGAGAGGGTGGATTTTGCTGCTGCATTCCAGGTGTAGTGCTAGCAATTTGTTTAACTGATCCAATTGGGAATCTCTTCTGTGGAGCTCGTTCCTGAGTAAGCCATTTCAATCTTTTTCAGGATACATTAGTAGTGCTGTGCTGTGATGAAAGTTAATTTGAAGCAGGCTTGGTGTTGCATTGTTGTCCTGCAGTTGCTTAGGAATTTCAGGTCACCTAGTATCCCTGCTCTTTAACCTCCAGGCTCTCATAGGTTTGGTCTGCTTTGTTTATTTCCTCCCTGTAGAGGTCTGATATTTGTTTTCTTAAGTTTTCATGGGTACTTACATGTATGCTGTTCAGCTTTGTTTGGGTATTTTCCCACGTCATTGTAGTTGTCCTTTTAAAAGTTGTAGCAACATTTCAGCAGAATCTCATCTGCCATCATCAGGCTTCTGTATTTGCTATTTTTAATGTGCTTTCTACCATCACTCCTGAATTATTAAAAAAAGTCATTGTACCTACAAGGAGATGCTCTAGATTGCAGGTCTGTCAAATTGGCAGCCTCTGAGCTGGATGCATCACATACAGGCCATGCCCATCCCACGTCCATGAAGGTTAAAAAAACATCACAATATGTCATGTGATGCAATCGAGTTTGACCCCTGAGATTTGGGTATTACAGGCAGCACAGTTCACTAAATCTAGAATAGAGGTTAAAAGGTAGGTGTTTGCACGAGAGAATTAATTAATCCCTGCCAAATTCCATAAATATATCATTCGTAGTTCCTTCAAGCGGCAATACTTGGTGGCCTTGTCATTACTTGGAGGGTTGGTTCTGATTAGAAATTTAACGGATGACTTCCATAAAATCGCACAGATTGAACTAGATTGGAAGTAAAAGTAAAAAGACTAAATAAGGTAATGACAAATAACATGAACATCTCATCAAAAGAGAACTTATTTTTATTATTCACTACTTTAAGATTTTATAGAATAAGAGAGAAAAGGAGTGGGAGAATTAAGAGAACTCCCACCCCAAATAAAGTAGCTTCCCATGTTCTATCTTTTTGAAAGATAGAGAAAGTCCAACACAGTTCATTAATGGTTGCAGAAATTGGGAAATCCAGTCTACTGAAGAGGAGGACTAAGGGTGACATGATAGCAATCTTCCAATATTTAAGGAATACAACAGAAAGTCCTATTCTACAAAATATCTGAGAGCAGGACAAAAAATAATAGATGGACTTAACAAAAAGAGATCCAACTTAGAACAAGGAAAAATTTCCTGACTATGAGAAAAATTAATCAGCTGAACAACTTGCATCCAGAAGTTATCCATGCTCCATTTCAGGAGGTTTTTAAGAACAGATTGGACAACCATTTATTTCCAATGGTATAGGGTTTTGTGTTTGAGAAGGGAGTTAAGACTAGAAGACCTGTAAGGTCTCTTCCAACTCTGTTATTTTGTATTCTGTATCCAGGTTCCACAGTGGAAAAAATTGCCTACTGAGGAAATTATGAGCCAAGATGAGTTCTCTTCTTATGAAACAATGTAAGGAATCAAGAGAAGAGTTCAAAATTTAATTGAAGGGATCTTGCTGCTCTCTGAGCTTGGTTTTTTTTTTCTCTTGCAGACATTTCATTACCCAACTAGATAGCATTATTAATGCTAGAAAGCAGTGGGATTTGCTCTCTATTTATTTATAAGTGGCTTACCCAGTCATATTGAGGGAATGCTCTTGCTTCCTTGACTGGGTATAGTTTACAATTTGATGGTTGGTCTGGGATTAATCCTGATTAATATCCCAGTCAAGGAATGATTAACTCAGACAAACAATCAAACAGTAAACAATGACCTAATCAAGGAATTACAAAGAACACTCATATCAACACTAACAGGGCAAACCACCATATATAAACAGAGAGCAAACCAACTCCCTTAATGTTGCCTAGCTGGATAATGAAACATGTGCAAGGAAACAACTAATCTCAGAGAGCACCAAGGACTCCACAGTATAATGAGCTTATGAATAGAAATTTCTATTTTGTAGGATATCAACACAGTCATTTTCTAGCCCTGAACAGCATGAAAGTAGTTTGCTTAAGCTGTCTGTGTTCCTGTTTTATAGACAGTGATTCTCAATTTGAAGGGCTGTGAGGAAACAATGTGAAAATATTTTAATGTCAGGAATTATCCAGCCCAATCCATTGAAAAGATCTAAAGCTTAAGGAAGGAAAGTACTCAAATACTGAGGATCTGATATTCATCATTCCAGACAATTGGTTAAAGCAAGGTTAAAGCAATCCATAAATGGTTAAAGCAAGACAATTGGTTAAAGCAATCCATAGAGGAGGTGGTGTTGCTATCTTCTATAAAAAGTTCTTACATCTAAAAAACATCCAGTACCAAGGAGCTTGCTTTTCTTGAGACCATCATCTGTGAACTGTCCTTAATCACATTTCAATTCTTACTATGTTACAGAGCCCTTGTTTATGACATTTAACA
The DNA here is from genome assembly GCA_004320025.1 of Laticauda laticaudata. Lineage (NCBI taxonomy): Eukaryota > Metazoa > Chordata > Lepidosauria > Squamata > Elapidae > Laticauda > Laticauda laticaudata. Next base: position 9,716 of record BHFT01034946.1, on the reverse strand, counting down.
TGTAAACAAGTTAAATATACCACTAACATGGGTAGCATCCTGCCTATGCACTTTTATCTTTCTCGGTGACTTCAATCTACCTCATATTAACTGGACCCTAAATGAATGTACAACTGAACCCATACAGCAATTCTAACAGATGCGTATAACATCTGGGACTGGATATCAGATCGTAACCAAAAATATGTAGCTATACAACCACCTCAATCTCATCTTCTGCAATAGTTTGAATTCAATATTACATGAGAAACAAATTAAGAGAACCCTTTTCCAACAGTGACTACAACCTGATTGACTTTTGTCTCAACAGACAGCCCACACAAAAATCATTTCACAATGGACAAAATCCGCTAATAAACTTTAAAAAGGAAACTATAATCTTATTAATCAACTATCACCTTTCCTTGATTGCCAAATTTTTATTCGACGTGGAGCAAACTTGTTGAAGACCATTACAACATATTCTTACTAGAAATCAAAAGATAGCCATCAAACATATGTACCGATAACAACTCCCAAAACAGGAAAACAGATTATCCATGACAATAAGGAACTTCAGATCAAAAAAGAGATACAAATTTGGGCAAAAAAACAAATCTGGTCACATTGCAACTTCAGAAGCTGATTAACAAAAATCATCCACCAGATAAAACTTAATGCACTAATTATAATTAAACAAGATGAAAACCTTCTAGCACAGAAATTCGCCATGCTTTCTAGACTTTTGTTAACAACAAAACTAGAAGACTCAAGGTCAATCACCCTAAAGGACAAAATGGCAAAGACTGCCATGATGAAACATGAAGAGGCCAACATGCTTTAACACATTCTTTGGCGCAGTATTGTACACAGCAAAAGATGAAGTCAAGTACTTTCCTACCTGAACTAAAGAAACTAAAATATATCTAATAGTATCTAATTTTACAGCAGATCATTGTTGAAAAGATGCCGGCTCTGAAAATCATCCCTATGACTAATTTGGAATCCAGACTGAAAGTATGTGCGTGTACTTCTTAAAAGAACTTCCACTCCATACGAACCTCTAAGCAGTAATCTTTGAAAAATCTTTCAGGAAGCTCCTTGCAAAACTATGCCACAAGCACAGTCGCCATGTTCAAAAAAGGAGACTCCACCACGTTGAAAATTAATGACAAATCTCCTTATGCTGCATCACTGTAAAAGTCATGGATTCAATTATTAACGCAATTCCATTACTGCCGTCACTAGAAAACAGACCTAAAACTCCTAATAAACAATTTAGTTTCAAGAAAAAAAAAACTATGCTGTATCTACAACTCTTACATGCAAAACATAGACTGGACACAACTCGAATTCAGCGCAAAGGCAATAGACGGCAATTACATAGACTTCTGTTAAATCCTTTGATTCAGTGTACGATAACAAACTACGTTCCTAAACTAAATAATTATGGTAAAACCCTGGACACCTACATGACTGGATTGAAGTATTCCTGTCAGACAATCAAATGGGTTAAAGTTGGGAACAGTCCTATCAATTCTGTTACCCATAACGAGTGGTGTCCCCAAGGCAAAGTATTTAGACAACTCTCTCATATCCACATGAAAGGGCCTCTGTGATCATATTCAGAAGCAACTGTATCTCATCGCTGATTGATGTTATTCAGCACCAATAGACAATACTACTACGTCAAAAAAGACTTGACTATGTATCAGAATAAATGGCAACTTCAAACTCAACAATATCTCTTTCTTATTGCAAAAAAAATCAGAAATAAAATACAAGGCTAAATAATAAGATCTTGGTCGGGATCCCAACTTTGTCAAGGACCTGGAGTACTCCATCTCCCATGAGTCTAAAGTGCTAGAACCGCACTGGTAACTGCACATAGCCGAAAGGCAAAGAATTGTTACCCCACCTAGATCCCGGTAGCTTCTTCTCTGCATATATGCGACTAACCGTAAGAGCATACAAAACATTGTAACCTATATTGAGATACAGCAACACTTCAGTCTTGGAATCCCATATCATCAAAGTCTAATAACAACAATGAAAAAGTGCAGAAATATTTCACAAAAAGAGTTCTCCGCTCTCTACTCATTGCAGAATACGCTAGCCAACAGACTTGAAACTCTAATACCTAGAAGAACCAGAAAACTATGCACCGTTCTGGTCAGATCTAATATCTATAAAATCATACAATTGCAATGTCCTAATTCCGGCAAATTGAATACTCAGCTTCAATCATAACAATACAAGAGCAACACCATAGATAAGCAAACTCTAAGGTTAACTGTGGTCCATTTGATAATAAGTGTACTGAGAGCCGTGTTCAAAAAGCAGTTCTTCTTTATTTTAAAGTAATAGAACTTGTAGTGGATCTTTGCCGAATGCCTGGCAGCCCTTCTTATAGAGGCGCTCGGCTGCGGCCAAAGAACCTTTAAAGAATCCTGCCGTCAGCAAGCAGTCAAGAATGGCTTAATTGACCGAACTCCGAGAGGCGCCTGTTCGGCCATAGTTTTAGTTATTTCGAGTCTTCTAATTTCCATAACACATACACCCTACCCCCTTGTTTCATAATGTGCGTAACTGAGCTCACAGCAGGTAGGTGGGCTTTGTGGTTAGTTTGACCTGCGCAGTCTTCAGCCTAAGCGGTGGTCTTCCATTGGTTCAGACAGGATCCCTTTTCTCTGTGTCCCTCTCCATGAACCTCTGGAAGGGGTAGTCAGCCTTGCCGCTCCGGCTGGGTAATCTCGGGCTGGTTGAGGTGGCTCTGCCACTGCCTCCTGGTTTGTGCCGGGTTGGTCAAGCTGGCCTGGCGTACGTCCTTCAGGAAGGCCTCGCCTGCCTACCCAGTCTCTTCTCTTCTCGGTCTATGTAAGCGCTCTTTTTGTTTTATCTGAGTTTCTAATTCAGGTTTGTGTTGTGTCTTTTGTCGTGTTATTGGTGGTTTATCTCTCTCTTTTTTATTATTTTGTGTTTTCCCCTCCTCTTTGGTTGTTTTTGGATTGTTTATTGGTGTTTGTGGCAGTGCTGTAGTATTGCGTTCCAATGTCCTAGAGCAAAGCTGGTCGCTGTGACGCTTCCATGTTCTGCCATCGTCTAGTGTGAGTCAGTATGACCAGGCCCCTGTGATTTCAGTAACTGTGGCTGGAAGCCATAATGAATCCCTGGTAAGATTTTTTGCATAGACTAAGTTGCCAATAGCAAAGAAGTGATATTTACTGGAGGAGTCAGGGTTTTTTTTCACAGTTATAGGTGGGGTGTAATCTATCCAGGTAGGAATGCAATTTTCTACCCATGAGGGGTTCTGCTGGGCTTTTGTTAGTGGTTGTGCTAGGGGTGACATACTGAATTGTTAACAGTTTGTTAAGTCTATCTTGGACATTCCCCATGTCTAGTTTCTCTAGGGCCCCTTTAGTATAACGAACCATGCATTCAGCTCATCCATTCGAAGCTGGATGAGCCGACACTGTCAGGGCATGTCAGACGCCCTGCACAGTCAGGTATTGCTCGAAGGCTAAAGCAGTAAACTGGGGGCCATTGTCAGAGACTACTACATCTGCCAGTCCATGTGTAGCAAAGTCTGTTCAATTGTTTTATGACTGCTTCAGTAGTAGTGGACGCCATAAGAATATCCTCTAAGTTTGAATAAGCAGCAACAGTTTGAATAAGCAGCAACAGTTATAAAATATATGTTCCCTTTCATTGGCCCAGCAAAGTCAATATGCACTCTCAACCATGGGCCTCTGGGAGTTTCCCATTTGAGGACTGGTGCAAGAGGGGGTAGTAAGTCTTGATTTTTGGCAGTCATGGCATGTTGTGGTCTGTGATAATAGAAAATGTCCTACCATATAAGTATTCGTGGAATCTCTTGAGGCCTGCCATGATGGCGAGGGCTTCTCGGTCAAGTTGGCTGTAGTTCCTTTCAGATTTTGACAGAGTTTTGGAATAGAAGATGATTGGTGCTTCTCTGCCGTCTGGTAGATTGTGGCTCAATATGGTGCCGATTCCAAAAAGCGATGCATCACAGGTGACTGTCAGTGGCAGGGTGTTGCTGTATTGTATTGTTAGGCTGCTCATCTATTTTTGGTTTTAAGGCAAAGGGAACATGTCTGGCTTTGAGCCTGAATGGGAGCTATCTTAGGGGTCCTCTTGTACTTGCCTAGGGTCCCATCGAATACATCCTGGAACTCTTCCAGCAAGCTCTTCTCCCAATTGGTCTCAGCGACGCTGTTGATCCCAGTCACTCCGATTCCCAGGGGCACGAACCATTCAATTCCCAGCAGGCTAGGGTGATCACGGTCGACGATTGTCAGAGGATTGTCCATGATACCATTGACAGGTATGATCCAGAGTCTACTTCCATCTCACAGGGCTTTCCTTCAAATGTCACATTTATTCGGACCTTTTTTGCGTTTACTGCCTTGGCATTTCCAATGATTATTGTTTGATGTGTTTCTTCTCTGTCATTCATTCGCTGGTTTCTGTTCTCTCTGCTCCATCGGCTTCTGGCTTGTCTCTCTCTGTTTCGGGGGGGGGGGGGGTTTGCCTGCCGCATCTTTTTGGACTATAGCTCTTTTTGTTTCAGCAAACCTTTGCAATGTGCCACCCTTTCTCACAAAATCTGCAAATGGCATCCAGGAATCTGCATTCGGAGCGCGGGTGATCCCCTCCACACCCAGCACACTGGAATTCTCACCTCCTTCCTCTTTTTTCCTGCCATTTTCTTTCCAACTGAAGCCTATGTATGTCTTCATTGTCATCATCAGTGTTGCTCGGGGAGTCGAGGTCTTCATGATGGCAGTCACTGTGGGCTGTTTTTGGCTTCCTTACACCTTCTTTTCTCGGGGTTGGTTCGGTTGTTCTAGATTTGTTGAGTTCTTCTGGTGCATGGTGGGCTAGGGATTTCTGGGGTGCTTCAGCAGCGGTGGCTTCTGCGATGCGCTCAGCCACTGTGATATTCGGTCTGTTTAGCAGCTTGCTTTGGAGCGTAGCGTCCTTCCATTCCAGGACCACACGGTCTCTCATGACTTCATCCATGTTCTGAAATTCGCAGGCCTCCCCTGATATTTCTTAGGGCTGCTACAAAATCTCGGATGCTCTCGTCTTCTCGTTGGTCTTGCTTATTAAAATTCATGCCTTTTGACCAGATTCGAGACCACAGGCATTGTAATGGGCTCATAGCATTGGTTTAATTTGGCCATGCCATCTGTTTTATGTCCCACGGTTTGGCTTACACCTTAGCCATTTTGAAAATGGCAGGGTGACAATGCGTGAGGAATACAGCTCTCTTCCTTGGTCAGTTATTTCTTGTATCTCTTTGCTTTCTAAGAACATCAGAAAGCGGTCAATGTATGACTCCCAATCTTCTTCGGCTGGGTTGAATGATGAGGGGCGGTGCATTGTTACCGGCCATCTTGATTGCTCGGTTCTGGTTGCCACGTGCTTCGGTCTCACTCTTCTAGGATGATCCCACCTTCGTCGCCAGTGTTCCATTTGGAAAATTAAGGTATGCGAGACTGGTATTGCAACAAACAGCTCTTTATTTAACAGTATAGTAACTTGTTGCAGAACATTTGCTGAAGCTGCGCCAACCCTTCTTATAGCGGCTAGTCGCGGCTTGTGGCCAATGAAAGCTCTTTAAGAATTCCTGCCATGAGGTGAGCCAATCAAAATGTGTGCTTAATCCGAGAGTGGCCTGTTCGGCCAATCAGTTTTAGTTATTTGGAGTCTTCTAATTTCCGTACACAACAAACTGCACCAAACTTGATTGCAGAAAAATACAACTTCAGCAACAGAGTGGTCAATGTTTGGAATACTCTACCTGACTCTGTGGTTTGTTCCCTAAACCCCAAAACTTTTAACTTTGATTGTCTACTAATGACCTTACCCCCTTCCTAAGCCACCTGTAGGAGGCATGCATAAGCACATCAATTGTGCCTACCCTCCCTCTCCTATTGTTTCTTTTTTATTTTTCTTATAAGTATCTATCTCATGTATTCAAAACTACGTTTATTCTTATACCTGTATCTTGTAAGCGATTGGCAAATCAAATAAATACTAAATACTAAAGGTAAAGGTAAATGTGAAGGTTCCTCTCACACATATGTGCTAGTTGTTTCTGGCTCTATGGGGTAGTACTCATCTCCGTTTATTGCATCTCTATTAAAAGCTTAGGAAACCTTGCTCCTCATGAATTAATGCATGCAAATGGATTAGCAAATATAGTGCAAATCTTACTACAGTGAAGTGAGAATATTCTGCCTTTTCTTCTTCCAGGGCTCCTTCTCCATCCCTGAGAAAATGGCCAGCTCAGCCCTTCATATGTCCAGACAGAAAGTACTCCTTTCAGCTGTCCTTTGCATGACCACCTTCTGCTGGCCATGCATAATGTCTTCCTTTTTCCTTTTCTCCTGCCTATCACCAAGCTCAAAAATACAGTTTATGTGTCTGAGAGCATTGTTCCTGAGCTCATTAAATCATTTCATTGGGAGATCATTGATGTTTTGTATTTTTTAGTGCCCTACATTGCAGTTTTACTCTCTGTGGGAGAGAGCTAAAAATAAATGTAGATTTTTACAGCTAGATGATGGGTTGTTTCTGTTCTTAAAGGACCAAAAGGTATCTGGCTGTATCATCCAAAGTGGAACAGGAATATACCTTCTTCTCTCTCCCTTCCCAATGAAGTACTAGCTAAATGTAATTTAGATAACATTTTGTGGATCAGAGTTGTACAGCTTTTTTATTATTTTGAAACAATAAGTTTATTATGGCATCTGCTGGCTAACAGATGAATTCGGTGAATTTGTTTTCATTAATTGCTACCCTTGCCATTAAATCGGCCCATTAACTTAACACCAGAGACTTGCATTCATTTAAAATTCCTCAATACAACAGAAAAAAATACAACTTTGGCTGTATGTAAAATGGAGTCATTTTTACTTTTGGATGGAGAATATTTTACTAAAAGGGTCTGTGGAGAAAGTCCTCTCTCAATATAAATTATTTTTTAAATCCATGCATATTAGGGCTAACACAATTCTTGTGAGTTTTTGACTTCTAAATAAAAGGAAACCATACTATTCATTTTTTTTTGTCCAAAGGAAATCTTGAAGGGGAACACAAATGAAACATGTGCATGTATGTTGTCCTGAAAGCTTGAATTACATATCTTTGATGTAAAATTTTCTCTTTGCAGGATATAGATTGTACTTCTTCATACTGCTGGTTTAGTAAGCCCCTGTCTTGGTATGACAGGAGAAGAGAAAAGAAAAAGCCACAATTGGACAATTGGTTTGTAAAAAGATATCTCAATCCACATAAGGGGAAACTTTTTCAGGAGGGATCCTTCCCTAATTTTTTTGGAGAATGAAAAAAAGATCATGGGAGAAATACAGGGACATGAAGAAGAGCTACAGACTGGACGATTGGTATATAAAAGTATGTCAAAAGAAGGTAATACGTGTAGCTCAATACTGAACAGTAAAGTCCATTAACCCTAACAGCACAACCTCCCACAAGAGGAGCTGTGTAAAAACATTATTCAGATGAGTAGAAATACATTGTAGCAACCCAGAACATCACAGAAAGACTACCTACTGTATATAACCTCTTCTAACAAAATGGATATTTATAATGCCTGTGCAAGTTTATCAAAGTCCATTCAACCATTATTACACAACCAACAAAGGCTACGTGAGGATAAAATTGCCATACATCAGAAAGTTCTCAAAAATAATCCACAGACTATTACAACCACATGGCATCACTGTTTCAAATAAACTAACAACAGGCCTCCAAAATATCTTACATAAACCAAAATACTGAGTAGCCCAGGAAGAACAAGAATCATCTGTAACATACAATGGTAAGATGCAACAGTCATTACATAAGCCAGACAGGCAGAAAACTAGCAGAGCGTATCCATGAACACCAACTAGTGGTCAGAAGACAAGATGAAACCTTAATCTCACAATGCATGAACATTCAGATTCAGCCTTAATTTCAAGTAAATGTACTATAAATATTCTACAAGCTACAAAATTAAAAAAAAATTGCCATGGAATTCCTAGTATTCATACAAATCAGTCAATAAACACAACCTGTGTTTGATAAATGTGTGATAAACTACATTTATGCACCATTCACAAGAGGCAATAAAAAAGCTAAGAAAAAATACCAGAACATATCCTCCAGCAACCAACACCCAGAGAAGCAGGGATTAATACCAGACAAACAATTAAGCAGAAAACAATACCCAAATCAAGGAACTAGCGAGAAGAAAACCACATCCTAACCAGCTGGCAAGACAAGCAACTGTATATAAACAGGGAGCAGACTTCATACTCACCAGTACTGATGGTATTACCTAACTGAGTAATAAAACAAGCAAATAACTAAGCTCAGAAATACCAAGGGCTCTACAAAAATATCCTCGTCCATAGGAAAGGAACCATGGGAAGCTTTTCAGAACATTCATGGGAAGCATTCTCTAATTTTCCAGAGGATAAAAAGTGAGGAGGGGTGAAATACTTTTGTGTCTTGCAATATTGATATAGCCCTTGCAAAGTAATCCAGGCAAGAAGCACAACAATGAATCCTAGTTATATTGTAAAGTTACAGAATTTTGTATGACAGAAAGTATTACTCTCATTGAGTAGACCAAGGTATCTTGTACATCCCAAATGTGGGGCTTCAATATGTTGTTTGTTCAATATGTGGGGCTTCCATCCCAAGGTCATTCACACATGCCATTACAAAATAAATAGTGGTTATGACTGTGCAGTGGAATCTTTGCCCCACTTTTGTCTGTATCACTATGGCCACAGGACAAAAATATCCTGGGCAGACAATTTGGCTGCTATATAAATAAAAGCTTATAATGAAAGCCAGTTTCATTATATGTTTAAAAATGTTATCAAATGCCTAAATGCTTCAAATCATCTGTAAGAAACATATACAAGACATTTTGCCCCTCCTTTCTTCTCTCTTTTATTTGCCAAACAACACAAAATTAGACCACCTTCTGCTAGGAAATTCTCTTGACAAATCACCTAAAATTCTAGCTCTTGCATCACAGATTTCCACAGCATGGAGGAAAGGTTACAGTGACAGCTGTTCAGAGAAATAATTGCTCAGCACCTCCAGCTAGAGATTCAAATGTGAGAGAAGAAAAATGAAGAGGGAACAGTGAAGAAAGTGGGCAGGAAGGACAGGTGGAGAATAAGAGAGAGAGAAAGAGAGAGAAAATAATGATTTGGAATTAAATAAAGCTGAGTGATACATTATTAGAGCTATTTTGTACTTAATGCAAAAATAATCAATATTAATGGTGAGATAAAGATGTGTTATATTGATAGATAACATTACTTTTCAGGTCATAAGTTACATCTGCTGCAACACAAGTGACTCTGTATTCATGAAATACTTTCTCCATTTTGGAGATGCTCCCTGGGCTCCTTCAAAGTTTGTTTTAGAATGTATCATTCAGAGGGCAGAGCTGGTGTCATGACAATACGGCATGCGATCTTGGAGGTCTGAGATCGCTGCTGATATCTTTGCTCCTGGACAGTCCAATCGGATCTAAAACATCTTGAAGAATGTAAAGAGCACATCCTGATGATCCTAGGGACATTGCAAGATCCCTGGTAGATCCAGTAGAAGCTCTTTTTGCCAGCGGCAAAGAGGCAGCCATTAAAGCTGCTGAAGTTGGGACAGCTCCGAAATGGAAGAGA
>BHFT01034945.1:0-19022 GCA_004320025.1 Laticauda laticaudata | reverse complement strand
CTCTCTCTCTCTCTTCCCCTCCCTCTCTCCCTCCCTCCAGAATGGAAAGGATTTTAAGATCCATTGAAGGGCTTGTATTGATATCACTGAGAAATTTGGCTCGATAGGAATTCCATAATTGTGGTGCGATTATTAAGAAGGCAATGTACCTTCTTTGAGGAAAGTTGCATAGGCAGATGTGATGATTCACTTGCGTTCCTGAAGTTTAACTTCAAATTGGGTTTAGAGATGCATTGTTACCCAATTCTGTTACAAACATGAAAGTACGTTATCAGACTTACTGATTCCTACTTTTTTTTTATTTTGTCAAGCAATTACTAGATAACAGGTATAAGTATAAACATGGTTATGAATATATGAAATAGATACAAATAAGAAAAAAAAGAAACAATAGGACAGGGATGTTAGGCACATTGGTGTGCTTATGCACACCCCCTACAGACCTCTTAGGAAAGGGGTGAGGTCAATAGTAGATAGTCTAAGGTTAAAGTTTTGGTGGTTTGGGGAAGAAACCACAGAGTCAGGTAGAGTATTCCAGACATTGATCACTCTGTTGCTGAAGTCGTATTTCCTACAATCAAGTTTGGTGCAGTTTACCTTGACTTTGTATGTATTGTGTGCTCTTGTATTGTTGTGGTTGAAGCTGAAGTATTCATTGACAGGTAGGACATTGCAATATATAATTTTATGGACTATATTTAGATCGAACTGAAGGCGGCATAGTTCTAGGTTGTCTAGGTTTAAAATTTCAAGTCTGGTGGCATAAGGTATTCTACTATGAGTAGAGGAGTGGAGAACACTTCTTGTGAAATATTTCTGGACTTTCTCAATTGTATTAATATCAGATGTGTAATGAGGGTTCCAGACTGGTGAGCTGTATTCAAGTATTGATCGAGCAAATGTTTTGCATGCTCTAGTTGGTAGAATGATATTACCTGAGAAAAAGCTATGCAGGATTAAGTTTACAACTCTTGAAGCCTTTTTGGCTGTGTAGTTACAGTGGGCTCTAGCACTTAGATCATTTGAGATGAGTACTAGAAGGTCCTTGACAAAGCTTAGATCATCAACAAGTTATTGACTATTCAGCTTGTATTTTATTTCCTGATTGTTATTATTTTTTGCCAATATGTAAGACAGAGCATTTATTTGTTGAGATTTGAAGTTGCCATTTGTTTGACCATTTTTGACACATGGTAGAGGTCTTTTTGAAGGGTAGCAGTATTGTCGGTGGTGTTGAATAGCTTTACATCATTAGCGAAAATATACGTACCAACTCAACCTTTCTAGTTATTTTCAAAGGCAGCCTCATGAATACTGCAGAATAAAAGTCAAGAAGAGCAATATCCTAATCACCAGAGTTGTCAAAAAGCAGCCATGGCTATCAAATAACTACATTGCTCCAGATAAATTATGAATCTCAGAAACTTCTCAAGCTACAAATTTGAGTCTTTCAGAATGGAATGCCATCTAGGACCAAATTTACACTTCCATCTTAATTAGTCAATTTAAGTAATCCATGTTATATCTGGACTAGTATTTATCTTAACTTATTCCATGATCTGCTCAAGACTTCTATCATTTCTCTGGAATTTCTAAATTCCTCTGCTAATGAAAGGTATTCTGCTCATTTAATTAACTTGAAAAGTCTGTTCACCAGATAAATGGAATCAGAAGAGTTAATCTACTTTGTATGATGAAAAGAGATCAGTCACGATAAGCTGACAATCAGTATGTCATTTTGCAGGTGGGAAACTTTTGGACTTGTAGCACAAACATTTTTTCAGCCCTTGCAAAAAAAATTATTCAAACCTGAAGATGAATAGATATTTCTAAGCCAGGCAGCAAGTCAATGCTTTTAATTGGTGAGTCCCAGCTTTCAGAATTCTATGACAACCAGGTGTAACTTTCTTTCTGAATGGATTAGCCCATTTGTTTCATGTTATTTTATGAAACCTGCAGAATAGGCAGAGTGTTCTAGCTTCTTGGGTGGCTGCCAGGTCAAATGCCAGCTCCATTATTAACCATTTCAAATGAATGCTGGCTATCGAAGCTTCAAGGTTGTAGGGCACAGTGAAGAACATTTATATCCCTTTGAAGATGTAGTGATGGAATAGATTTAAATGAATCTGAACAGGAATAAATTTTACTCATCATTTGAAGCATTTACCTAGATTTACTTAGAAGCCCATAGATTTGTGAAACCTTCCAGAAATAATAATATTCAATAATGAAAATATTTATTTACAGTATCTTTATCAAATCAATTGGTTAATTACTGTTGTTGGGTTCCCCAAAAGATATCAAAGCATTTCCTTCTTGAGGTTTATCACAGGAATGTAGGATAACTATTTGTAACATTTGGATGGACTTTTCTCGTTAAATCCATTTTTATGTTTCAAACATATTAGTTTTCTCCAATTTGGATAGCATCAGATGAAGAAAAAATGTTTTCTCCCTCCTCCTCCTCCTCCACCTCTCCAGCTTTTCTTTTTAGTCTTCTTTTCCTGCCTGTTTTGTGTTCTTCCTCTTCTTCTCATTCTTTCTGTTTTCTCTGTTTATAAGTTCAGCATCTTCTATAGACCAGTTAGTCTTACTGATAATGCTCTGTGTTCCGGGGTGGGATTCAAAATATTTAACAACCAGTTCTGTGGGCATGACTTAGGTGGTGGGCATGGCTTGGTAGTCATGTGACTGGGTGGACATGACTTGGTGGTCATGTTATTGTCTGGATGTGGCCAACTCAATATCACTCACATCGAGGCACGCATCTCCTCACCTGGCCTCTCAGGACTATGGGGATGCTACAATAGTTGTACGTGTGAAAAATGGTCAGAAGTCACTTTTTTCAGTGCCATTGTAACTTTAAATGGTTACTCCACACAAGCAAAGTACCAGCAAAGGAGGGGAAAAAAACTCCAGAGAAGTTCCTGAGACAGTAAGTCTAGTCCTGCCAAGAATGTAATGAGGGTTAACGGAGAGGCAGTTTCTGTAAGCAACACCAGGATGTTTCCTTCCTGCCTTCCTTACAGGATTAGGCCAGTAATTTCTTCAACCAACCAGTTCTCAAAACTGCTTAGAATGTTAACAACTGGTTCTAGCAAATAGGTGTGAACTGGTAGAATCCCATCCCTGCTGTGTTCTCAAGTAGAATCTATTCTCCTGTATTTCTCTGAACTTGGGAGACTTCTGCTTCATTAGTATAATTCAGACAATTGTAATATCAGGTAAAGAAAGTGCTGTTAAAAGCCACCATTCTGGTTGTTCTTTTCTGTATCATACAATCTGAACAACAGCAATACAGTAGCATTTTAGGCTAATGGCAATAAAACAGCACAAGGTAGCAGTGTCATTCAAAAGTATTTAATGAGAGGCATTCGGTTTCAGTTGCCTTAAGATTCTATCACCTTAAAGAAGAAGAAGGCAACATTTACCTGCAGGTATTTGAAGCCAGGCTTCAAACAGGGGTGGGATTCTACCAGTTCGCACCTATTTGCTAGAACCGGTTGTTAACATTCTAAGCAGTTTGGAGAACCAGTTGTTAGAGGAAATTACTGGCCTAATCTTGTAAGGAAGGCAGGAAGGAAATATTCTGGTGTAGCTTACAGAAACTTCCTCTCCGTTAACCTTTATTACATTCTTGGCAGGACTAGACTTCCTGTCTCAGGGACTTTCCTGGAGTTTTGTTTCCCTCCTTTGCTGGTACTTTGCTTGTGTGCAGCAACCATTCAAAGTTACAGTGGCACTGAAAAAAGTGACTTCTGACCATTTTTCACACTTACGACTGTTGTAGCATCCCTAGTCATGAGAGACCAGGCAAGGAGAAGCGTGCCTCAATGTGAGTGATATTGACTTGGCCATGTGCAGGCAATAACATGATCACCAAGCCATGCCCAACTAAACTACACCCACAGAACCAGTTGTTAAAAAATTTGAATCCCACCCCTGGCTTCAAATATATTTATTATAGTGCAAGGCTGGGACCATCTTCCATATTTTCACTACTGGAACTTGTGCGGTCAGAATTTCTAGGAGCAATATTCTTAACCTCCATCCCCCACTTCCCCCTGCTCTGTCTCAAATGCAACTTTTTCATGGAGGTAGTCATGGCAGAAATGAAGGCCAGAACATAGATTAGTTTATTGGTCGAGACTGACATGCCTTCCTACAGGTTTAGCATTAACTTTAGAGGATGGGTTTTATACGATGTGGAAGCAAGCAAAGCTCTCACTGCTAGGACCATCCCATTTGTACTTACTCCAAGTGAGCTTCAAACAACAAAATGATAGCAATAGCACTTAGAAATATTGCTTTGCAGTGCTTTACAGCCCTCTCTAAGCAGTTTTACAGAGTCAGCATATTGCCCCCAACAATCTGGGTTCTCATTTTACCCATCTCAGAAGGATGGAAAGCTGAGTCAACCTTGAGCTTGGTGGGATTTGAACTGCCAAATTGCAGGCAGCCAGTAGTCAGCAGAAGTGGCCTGCAGTAGAGCACTCTAACCACTGTGCTGCTGAGGCTTTTGGTGTTGGAACACTAAATTGATACCCTACTAGCTCAGGGATGTCAAATTGGTGGCCTATGGGCCAGATGCATCACACGCAGGCCACACCCACCCTGGGATCCGCAAAGGCAAAACACATTGTGATATGTCATGATACATCACATCACACGATCGAGTTTGACACCTGGGCCTTAGTTTTTCATAGCTAATATTTTGAGGTATAACATAGCACTAGCTGTGTATTTCATACAGTTAGAGTGATGTTATAGGCAAGAGAAAGGCTGCCAATGCAATGCCTTTCTTCAGCGTTGCTGTAAACACTGCCCAACGGATGCAAAACGTTAGTAAAAAGGACACAACGGATGAGAAAAATGTTCCATCCGTTGTTATCCGCTATCGCGCCGCTCTCAAAAGGGGCAAAAATTGCATAACCCAGAGTGGATAACACGGAAAGGACACGGACGGCGGGAGACGCAGTAGTGTAATGGAAAGCGGATGCGTCGAAGTGGAAGCCCCAGCGTGGAAATGCGAAGGCAGAATGAGAGTGGATGGCACCATCTGCAAGGCTTCCGGGGGACCTCAGCAAAGCGGATGCGGACGGATGAAGCGGATGCAAGAGCAGACGCGAACGGATGAAACAGATGCACAGCGATGCAAGCAGCGGATGAAGCGGATGCCGTGGGCGATGCACAGCGGAAGCCTAAGGACGGATGCCGAGCATTAATTTGCGCATCGGGGGGGATGCATTGCGTAAGCCCCGCGGATATAAAGGGAATGCAGCTCGGAACGACCTCACCATTCGGAGGAAGACCTGCTGCCGGACGCATTGACTGCCTTGCCTGCATGCTGCCTGCAAGCCTTGCTGCAAGCCTTGATGCCAGCCTTCCTGCCACCCTGCTCCAGCCTGCCTCCCAGCCTGCCTCCCAGCCTCCTGGCCAGCCTCCCTGCCAGCCTTTGCTGTCTGCCTGCCTGCGGCCTGCGGCCAGCTGCCTTCCAGCCTCCCTGCCAGCCAGTCTGCTGCAAGACTTGGTGCCTGCTGCCTGCCAGCCTTGGTGCCAGCCTGCCTGCCAGCTCTGCCTGCCAGCCTTGGTGCCTGGCTGCATACCAGCCTTCCTGCCAGGTGCCAGCCTTCCTGCCCAGCCTTGGTGCCTGCCAGCCTCCGCTGCCAGCCACAGCAACCCACAACCATGGGGAAGAAGAGAAAGCCTCAGCAACCTGCCGCATCCTGGCAAAGGGACAGGGCCACCCTCCTGCCCCCTGTCCCTGATCTCTGCTTCTGCTGGGCGCTTCTGCTGCTTACTCCTTTTGGAGGAGTGATGCTGCTGCTTCTGGCAGTGGTGCCTGCTCGTGCTTACTCTGCTTGAGGCTCGCTCCTGGCGGTGGTGCTTCTGCTCGTCGCTTACTCTGCTGAGGCTGCTCCTGGCGGTGGTGCTTGTTGCTCGTGTTACTCTGCTGAAGCTGCTCCTGGCGGTGGTCGCTTCTGCTGGTGTGTACCCTGCTGAAGCTGGCTCCTCGTCATGCTGGGTCCTGCTCATCCTTGCTCATATCGTGGACTTGCTCGTCCTGCTCGTGCTCCTGGTCTTGCTTGTCCTGCTCTCCGCTCGTGCTCCTGGTCCTGCTCGTGCTCCTGGTCCTTGCTGGCGCTGCTGGTGCTTTACTCTCGCTGCTGCTGATCCCTGGTCCTGCTGCTGCTTGCTAGCTGATGATGATGATTATGATCCTGCTGGTGCTGCTGCTGGTGGTGGTTGTGGAGGAGCAGGCCCCTACTACCTGGGAAGCCCCTCTGATGAGGGCCTATCTGGTCCTGCCAAAGGGAGGAAGAGGCATATGCGGGGACGGGAAAGGAGGCAATACTCCATTGAGGAGGAACACGAGGATGAGGTGCTGGAGTGGCTGAGAGAGAATGACAATCTGTGGCAGAAGGGACACCCGTCTCTCAAGGGACATCAAGGGAAGCATGCTGCTTGGAGAGAGAAGGCGGAGAGTCTGGCGCTACACTTCGAGGAGTGCTCCTCGGCTGTGGAAGCGCATGACACCTGGTACGGGAAGCTGCACTCAAGAATCTGGCCAGGCTGGCGGTCAAGCTAACGGAGCTGAGAGAACTACGTGATGGCCAAAGTGCAGCTTCCTGGAGGATAGATCGCCAACGCGAGAGCAGCCCCTCTCACAACCCTCTCTCTCAGGCAGCCTGCTGAGAGCCAGTCCTCTTCCAGCAGAGAAGTCAGCTCCTGGTCTCCAGCAGGTTTCTGTGGAGCGTGCCACGGCGGAGAACCCCCCAACAGCTGTACATAACCGTGGTGGAGCACGTGGAGGATCCCTGGTGTGGTGGGAGAAAGGAGACGGCACGTCCACACAAGCCCTACCCGCATCCACTCCAGCTCTCACCTCCAACGAAGAAAGTCACAGAGCAGACCGGACGCGGGAGGCCAAAGCCACACTGTCCTGCCGAGCGATCAGGGACACCATCCCGGAACAGCATAGATCTCCTCTCTCAGCTGGTCCACACCGGACTCCTCATCCCAACCCGCAAGCCCTTCCTCACCTATGTCAACAGACCCTCAACGACGATGGCGGAACTCCGGCACCAGGTGGTTGACGACCGATCACCGAGCATGCTTCAACAACTGCCAACCCGAAGGCACCTGGCTCCCACCCAGTACCAGGTGCTGTCTCCACCCCGAGGTGATCTCCCTCACCCACTCCACAGGCTTTCCACAGCCCTCACCAACCCAGGGCACGGCTGCTACACAGAGAGGTCCAGCAGCACAGCAGCAGCCCTTTCCCGAGTCAGGCACAAAGTCATCCGGATGACACCACGTTCCACCAGTTCCTCTGATGCCGCGGGAGACGCAGATTTGCCACTGGATGCCACTAGATGCCACTGATGCCCACATGCGCCACTGATGCGCTCACGCATTACAGACACTAGATGCCACTGATGCCAAGATGCCACCACACAACACTGATGCCACCTCGACGCCACTGATGCACCAAGCCAGTCCTCACCCAGCTGAGCAGACCAGACATGCCCCAACTACACTGCTTCCTTCCTCTACCACCAAGACGAAGCCCGCCTCAAGTACAATCTGGTCCCGGTACTGCTGGGCTGACACCCGGCATGCACTGGAGGAAGGAAGCTCCCAACACTCACGGGCTGAAGAGCCAGCCTGTTCTGAGAGGCTTTCTCACACACCGTCACTGTATGTCCTCTCGGGGCCTAGGCACCCCCAATGGTGCTTCAGACAAGCCACTCCCAAAGCACCAGCCACCTCCAAGCACCTTAAGACCGTCTCACCCCCTGAGACTGGTCAGACCTCTGAGTGACCAGGAGGAGTGCCAGAAACTTGCTGGCTCGGCTACCTGTGGACTTTATTGGACACTTTGACTTGGGTCAATTTTTCTTTTATAGCTTGTCTGTAATAAAGTCTATTCTTTGATTCACACAACTTGCTTCAGTTCTTTTTTCTTCAATAACAGTCTTTGGTGAAACTTTAGAAAATGGTTTTTAAGCCCTGCTGCACGTAGCTCTTGTGGGGATGGGTAAGATATGCAGTGGGGGTGGGCCTAGGGCATAGTCTTTGGGATTGGGTAATAGCTGTCGGGATGGGCGGGGATAACCTGTCAGATGGGCAAGGGATAACTCGGCGACGGTTAAAGAAATATCTGTAGGGATGGGTAAGATAGCAGTGGGCGAATGGGCAGGGATACCTGTGGAAGTGAGCAGCATGGGATACCCTTGGGATGGGTAATAGCTGTGGGATAGATAAACCTCCAGTGCAAGCAATAGTGGGACATTGTATGGTCCACCCTCCAGGGTGCCCACACCTATGGCCCTTTATTATCATAATACATGTAGTAATCATCCACAACAATGGTCAACATAAACCAGAACTCTTTATTAACATGCCCTGTTCACTTGTAGGACCCACCCAACATACATGGCCGCAATCTCATGGCAGCTGGATGAAGCAGGCTGAATGGAAGGCAATCCATTAAGCATTGTACCATCCTGTCTTGGCCAACTGTACCATCACCACTCTCCTGTGAGAGTGCTGCACCAGTGAGGTTTCAGGAGGATTGTCGGCTGCTTCTTCCCTTCACGTTCGAGGCCTCTGTTGGGGGCCTTGCACATCCTGAGTGTCCTAATCCGCAGGTTTTGCCAACTTGCCTCATTCCCAGGCTCCCAATTGTCCCCATCTGCCTCTGGACGGTTCCACAAGCCCTGTTTCTGCCACAGAACTGGATAGACCGGGTGCCGCATAGAGATGAGTGCAGCGAGTAGCAGCACGCAAAGCTTCCACCGATGCCTCCTCATGTGGTCTGTGGCGCGTTGCGATCTGCAATGTGGTGAGAGAAGTACCCCGTGGAACATGCTTGGCCAGGATGCCAAAGGCGGTTCTCCGACACACGCCCGCCTTGCCCTGGACAGCCACTGTTAGTGTGAAAGATCCCTCCCTTGCATGGTGGGTATTCTGGACAGTGTAGGGCTTTCATTGAAGTGTAGGTTGCTGAGGGAGAAGGCGTCATCCCCCACACGATGACAGTAGGCCACATCTTTGCCGTGTCCCGTGAGGCCGATCTGGATTCTGGGAACGCCACGATGAGTTGCCATTATGCGTACAAGCCCCTCTTGAGCGTCCTGGCCATGGTCATACCTGGGCATGCTTGAACATTGCAGCCGTTTGGCTGAAGCATGCGATGCTACATGAACTTGTAGTGCAGCATCGACCATTGAGGTGGCTAGAGATCGAGGATGGCTACGAATGACTAGAGAGTAAGGCTCTTGTAGTTGAAATCAGTGGACCCCGACTTGGTCTGGTGCTTTTGCAGGCGCACCGTGCTTCCCATCCTATGGCTCCAATATGGTGTGGGGAAGTTTTCCAGCATCGTGGATACCGACTGCTCTGCAAACTTTCTTCCATCCTTCTTCGTGATGAGGGTCACTGGGAGGAGCTCCTCCATGTATTCTTGCGATGTGATGGTCTGCACGCACTTCTCTGACCACAATTGCTGATGATGTTGTGTGGCACCTCACACCGTACGCATGCTCTGGAAGGTGGTCCCTGCAGGCACCAGTGGCGCAGAGTGAGTGCCAGCCGGTCTGAGCCAAAGGTTCCAGGCTGGGGCTGGAAGTTGGTGTTTGCTCCTTGGTCAACCTGGGTTCAGTCGCCTTTGCAGAACTTCGGTCAAACATGGCTGGAGAGATCTCATGGAGTGTTTGCGACAATGCCACGAGTATCTTCGAGTTCCTGAGCTCCAACCATCAGTAGTTGTTGTTAGCAGGTCTGTAATCGTGCTCTTGCCTCCTAGGTCCAATCTCAAGACCCCAGACGCGTTACTTGGCGCCTCTTTTCTCCCATAGCAGAGTCATAGTGCCTGTAGAGGGCTTTGCCACTGTTTGCAGACACGATGGTGGCTTGCCAAAAGGACTTTGTTACGACATCCATGTTGGATATGACTGGATGCTGTGGAAGAGGAAGAGTCAGATGAAGCCTGCAGAGGTAGTGCAAGCGCGTGGGCTGGTCTGAAAATGAGGTCCAGAATGAGTTTGCTCCCCCTATTATTATAGCAGTTATATGGTTTTCCACGTATGTGTCCAGTTGGTCCCTTGCAAACACTCTGGCCATCCTCTAGGCACTCCTCTAGACAGTCGCTTAGATGTCTGAGCGATAGGTCCCGCTCCGCGAAATGTGTTTTCCATTTTTTAAGAGTGCTTCTTGCGACGCTGCATCTTGCTTTGCGATGCCTGTGTTCTCCAGCGATGCCGCTATCTGCATTGCTCTTGTCGCTTCTTTGCCGCATGTGCTCGTATGCCGCGATTCCGCGTTCGCTCGGTGCGCCGTTGTAGCTGCCGGCTGAGAAGGCATGGCCATCGGATGTTGTGCGGGAGATCGCGGTAGCGGGAAGGTGCCGATAGAGAGCGTGAATGGCCGTAATGGCATGCAGAACGACGCTTGGAATACTTTTCCGTCGAGCATTGGATACATTTTCCGCGCAAAAGTTTTGAGCAGCTCAAAACCCTCTGAGCGGATGAAACATCAATAGGCGGATGCTGGACGGATAGAGAGGAAGCAAAATGGAGGCAGTGAGTATAGAACGGAAGCATCGCATTAACCAATGGATGGTATGTGTTTTTCTCCGTTTTACATCCTCTTTCCATCCATTGGTGCAGTGTGACAGGGGCTTAAGATAAGTATGAGTACTGCCCGTGTTTCAGGGTACTCTGCAGAACCCTAACTCCTCTGCTTCTGAATAATATTACAGGATATAGCACTCTATAATATGCATAATTCCTGCTATTGGATAGCAGGTTGTTTTTGGCTACATTCAAAATTAGGAATATAATACCTGAAAACAGTTAAGACCAGCTTCATTATGACCTGCTAAATATGGTTTGCTGCTTGCACTATGTTTAGGAGTAACTACCTGTTCCACTGCCAGTTTGGTGATCACATGTGCACACCTAACATGCGCACCTAATGCGCACGCACCTAAAACATAGCTTTCTCCACACCAGCTGAGGCCTGCAGCACCAATCAGCTGAGAGGAGAAAGATGAGAAAAGGGCAGGGGTGGGTGATAAGACCGATGCTGCACTTTTCTCTTCTTTCTCCTCTCAGCTGATGGTCAGAGGCTTTTCTTCCTGCTCTCAGCTAATTGACAAAGGCTTCTTTTTACTACCAGCTCTGGGGAACCGGGCCAAACCAATTGCATACCACCTCTGAACTGACCCTTTTATTAGCCAAAATCACTCATATTTTAAGTGACACTTTTTCTTTTTTTGAAACATTTCTGTTGTATACTTATCCCTGCCACTATTATCTCAGTTTCAACCATAAGCCTATTGGTATGGTAAGTTATCTTTAAACTTCTCTAAAAATTACTGTTTTTCTGCCTGCCACTTTTTTTTAATGCTTTTAGTTTCATCATTAAACCTCCTGTTGGATTTGCTTTGTGCCAGTAAATGACTACCACAAAAATTTATTTGATTTGAGAATTGTAGAACAGTTGCATTTAAGCAAATATAATCTCAGGGTATGCTAGCTGAGAATGAGATGGTGTGTTTGTTTTGTTTTTGTTTCTTAATTTAGAGACAAGATTTTCCTAGAGTAGGGAAAAAGTCTCAAACATATTGAATGCCAACAGAGCAGCTATAAAAGGGTAGGGGAAAAGGTTGAGAGACAGACACAGCAAGAGACACGTCTGCTTGAAAACACCAAAGAGTAATTAGGTCAAGCAGACGGAATTCTGCAAATCTTAGTATTATTGCTGAAGCCACAAGGACAAATGCAACCCAGTTTCTGACAAACTGCTTCACATCTGGTTCTTTATCATCATATGCTCTGGAATCCCCACCAACCATTGTGTATATTATTTAGAAACTAAACCTTCTGGCATTTCTTTTGAGGTGCACTTATTAAGAGCAAATTGATCATCAATGACACCAGCTTTCAAGAAAGGCTTCAGCTATTCCAGGTAACCTGAGACAAAATTGTACTTGCAGTTTTGATAAAGAGAGTAAAGATTTTTTTGCTGGCAGAAGATGACCTACAACAACTAGCAAGAGTTAAGTGGACATTGGTTTGAACTACGGGTGCCAAAACCCAGCACTTCTGGGATTTGTTTTGACATATATATCAGGCTACCATTTGTCTACAAACATCTGACCTTAGAAGAGCAGTTCAGCAAAATGGAAAGAAAAAGTCTCCAAACCCTTTTCCTTAGAACTAGATGTTCTGAAGGAATGCCACAGGACATTGGGTCTGATATTTCAGCAAGAAACCAAATTAAGTTTGGAAAGGAAGATGTGGGTTATCCCAAGTATAACCAATGGGTTTTAATGTTGACTTTCAGTGAGCCATGCAAAAGCATTCCTATGCCTGGAGGAAATCCAATAGCTCATCCATGTGCTTTAACGACTGGGATGGTGGTACCAAAAAGAAATGAAGCTGTAATTAAATGGAATGTATCCAGTGGCTTCCTTAGCAAGGAAAAACTAAGAGAAATTGCTAGGGGATATTTTTCATAATTTCACAAGTTGTGGGAGAGTGATTGTCCTTGGAAGCCTGGATGACTTCAAAACTCATTCTATACCTTTTGCTGGTTGCCACAGAAAAACACAGAAATTGTGACCTGAATTCAATAACACTGTTTCTCATCACTGTACCACATAAATCTGCAGGGGCAAATTTTGACTCGCCATCCACAAATGTGGTTAAAACAAACAGATGAAAAACAGCTTTATCCTTTGCAGCCTCCAATCCTAGCCTCAGGATAATGACCCACCCCATACAGAATAAGAATCTATTCTTGCTTTCTGCCCACTGGGCCCTAAAACAGTTTCAACCTGGTGCTTTGACAGCCTTCCTTTCATTAAACCCCAAAACCAATTAAACTGACAAGTAATAAGGGAAGTAGTAGTCAATTACATGTAACAAGTATTGTGTTGGAGATACCACCGAAAGCAGATGGTCAAAATACATACCTGAGAAAGTCTTGAGCCTACATCATTATCTATCACTCTACTTTCTTTCATGTTGCAATTCCTAAGCTAACTGAATGGGATCACATCATGAAAATAATGCAGTTTGACAATAACATTCAAGCAGCAGGGGGAGGAAGGAAACCCCCCCCACAAATTTGTACCTTTCTTCCCCCCCAAAAAGTATGTTTTATATGAAATTTAAATGCTTTTGTGTGCCCACATATTTAAGGGCTTCTTTATTATGTTTACATGAGGAACCATATAAAGAGATGCCTAGAATGCCACTGGAGGGTGACAAGGAGTGAACTCAACTAAACATGAGTTCAAGTCACTATTAAGGCTCACCTGATGGCAGTAATGGCAGCAAAACATTGGCATTTTTCTACTTTTATGCATCCCTGATTGTCTTCGAAAATACAGGTCAGTGGTTTACTTGTAAGGTTGCTGTGAGGATTATGCTAGGTATCTGTCATAGAAACAGTTGCTTAGATTCCAGGCTGGGCTCTAGCCTTCAAGCAGTTCTGATGAAAATGATTAAAGCTGGACTTCCGGTTTGCAGGGCTTTGGCGGCAGGCAGGAATCCACGATTGTGCATGGTTTCTACCTGGGCGCACTGCCGGAGCGCCCCAAGCCAGCTGGCTTCAGGGCGAAGCCACCCCGTAGAGGTCGGTGAAGACGGGGGAGATTCCAGCAGGGTCGGGGAAAGCCGCATCTTTCCTCCCCAGCTGGCTAAACTCCCTTTCCCGAAGGTGGTAGAGCAGTGGTCAGAAATGGCCACCGTCAAATAGAAGCCCTCATCCGGGAAAAGAATTGTGCAGTAGGAAGAAAGTGCTGAGTGAAGTTTTTGGCTGACCGGACATAAGAAACAACAATTAAGGCATGCCTGGAACCTCAAATTTTAAAAAAGGAATCAATTGCTGCCAAAGAAGATTTGGAGCAGCGATTGAAAGTGAAAAGGGAAAGTTGTTTTTTTTTTCACTCTCCTTCCGCTTAAGCGCTGACAGCGAACAGAGAATGACTGAGAAATCGGCGTAAAATCTGCTTTGGCATACAGGTATTTAAAACTGGAAAATTTTTAATTGCGAAAGGGAAAATAAAGATTTCTGAATATAAAAGGGAAAAAAAAGAGAAAAGTTAAAATTTTCTTTTTGCTGTAAGTGGGAAGGGATGAGGAAGAGAATAAGAACAGGATTTGGAAGAGGAGATAGCCTGGAATCTAAAGAATCTAAAGTTAAATTTTAATAGGAATTCTAAAAGGTACATTTAATGGAAACTTTTGTAACTAAATACTAACGCATGTCACGGAGCCGAAAGTGAAAAAGGAAGAAGGTGTCAAAAGAAAAGCTTGTGTGTTTTGGATTTGCTTGCTGACTTTGGGACTTTTGGAACTAATATTTGAAGGATTAAACACTTGGGTGGTTGTTTTCAAAGAAGAAAAACTATAAATGGCATCACTTGTGGACAAAGCTGAAAATTGGGAATTTAAAAAATATAAAGAAGAGGAACAAGATGGGAAGGGCTCTCTTTGGTTCCGTTTTTTCAATTCTTAGAAATGGCAAATCTCTACTACGAGAAATTACAAGAAAAAGACTATGCAACTAGAAGATGTTGGGACAATAGGAGATACCATTTTAAATGAAACAAGTAATTCTACTTGGGGAAAAAGGGGAAAAAGGGGAAAGAGAATGGAGAATTTGGAGACCTAAAAAAAACAACCAAAAAAAGGGAAAACTAAGAATGAAAAGTGGATATAATGTGAGAAAGCCACAGAAAAAGGGAATAGCAGAAAAGGGATAAATCGAGGTGGAGAGACAAGGGGTAAAAAGGGCAGAAGGAAGGAAGCAAAGGAGGAGGGAAGGAAGAAAAGCTAAAAAGGTGTGAAACAAGATGTAAAGAAACAGGATTTATTTAGAGATACTGGGCTAAAAAATTAATTGAAAAAGGGATTCTGCAAGGTACAAGTATGATTGTATGTTATATTTGTAATTTAGAAATAATATTAGAAATTGAACAATGGTATGATTTAGATGAAAACATTTGTTGAATAAAATAAATGGAATGAATTAAATGAGATAATTAATTTAGATAAGGAACGGGAACATTTTTAATGACATTATGTTTTAAAAGCAAGTGGAAGTGGGGGGGAAAGTAATTATGGAAGTTTATAAGTATTCCGCATAGAAGGCATGATACCTACTTGGAAAGTAATGTGTTAAATGTTTAAAAAATTCAATGAATATTAACATTAATGATAGAATTGAATTGGTATAGATTGTTGTTTTAATTTTATTATATATTTAATATTTTTCTTTTCTTTTCTTTTTAAAATGTAGCGTGTAGCTTTAATGTACTACGCAGAAATCCTGAATGGAAGTTATGTTCTTATATTAAGATGTTTATAATTTTAGGGGAAAGATTATAAAGGCGTCATACTCCATCAGTGACGCCCACAGGAGGAATTTTTGTTTTATGAGAAAAGATAAATAGACAGTTGAAATAGGAAGACAAAGAATAAAATATAATGATCTATTTGAGATGAAACAAATAAAATAAAATTAAGAAAAGTTAACAGAGGGGAGAGCTATATAGCAAATTGTAGAATGGTAATAAGATATGGAATGGTAAATATAAATGAGCATGAATTTGAATTTGGTGTTGTACAAAGATGTAATCCAGGATCAAGGCTGCTTTCAGAAAAGAGGTTTTATGTTTTTCATGTTCTGTGCTGTGTTTGTTTATGTTTGTTTCTAAAAATCAATAAAAATTTCTTCAAAAAAAAAAGAAACTGATTAAAGCTCAGTTTGGGGGATTTCAATTTCATTGTAGGAATAGTTTAATATGGCTGGTCAGCATTCTTGTAACTACCTGAGCAGACATCTGTATATTAGATCCAGTCCCTTCTTATTGGCTAAGAACTCCTGGGAGGTAATATGTGGTTGGGTTCTTCATTTCTGACACTGATGAATTGTTCCTTGTGAGGTGGATCATTCCACCAAGAGGCAGTCGTTCACCTGGCTCAAAATTAATGGCTCAAGATTTGAAACCAAATCTTGAACATCAAGAAATCATTGCTAGATCATATTTATGTCCACAAAGATTGTAGAGAAGGTGGTTGTTTGGCAGTGCCAGAGAACCCTGGAGCTTATCTGAGCCTCTTTCAGTTGGCATTCAGACCTGGGCATTTCATTGGCATTCAGACCTGGGCACAAATTACACATGTAGATGATCTCTGGCAGAAGTGGAGTGAGGTCATGAGTTCATTCTTGCTCTTCTTGATTTTTCAGTGACTTTAGTACTAGTGGGCTCCTGCTGGACTAGCTTTGGGGGTTGGGAGAGGGCAGAGTAATATTGCACTGGTTCTCTTGATTCCAGGCCAACTGTACTCAGTGCTGAGGAGGAGGAGACTGGAAACACCTAGTCCATGGTCTTTGCTTCACAGGGTTCTCCAGGGCTTGGCAGTCTCTCCATTTCTATTTAACATATACATGAGTGGGTGAAGTCATCTGTTAGCACAAGGTGAGGTATCATTAGTATGCAGTATGGTGCCCAGCTTTGTATCTCCACCCTTGGCCACCCAAGTGGAAGTTCTATGCTATGAGGGGTTGGGTGGGCAAAAGAATAGGTTCATCTCAACCTAGCAAGTCTGAATGGTACTGGCATCTCAGGTCTCCAGGTTAAGGGACATTCCATCTTTAATTCTAGATGGGGCTGTATTATCCCAAATAGACCTAATTTGCAATTTGGAGGTCATTCTGGACTCCAGGTTCCTGTACAAAGAGTGGTCAGTCTGGTTGGAGGACCTTTTGCATAGTTTCAAAGGAGACACCAATTACATCCATTCTTTGCTTGGGAGAATGTGCTCATAATCATTCTTGCTTAGTATTTATTTAGTGTATGGCAAGCATTAGCCAGAGATGACCAAGGTGGCTGGCTGCTTCTGTGAAATGAATTTTTTCAGGCAGTGTTATCTTTACCCATGGGATGCCTGAATGCCGGTAGGCATTCTAGGAGGTTCTCTTTTTGACCCTGTGTGGTTTATTCATTCATGGGAATCAAACTACCAAGTTGCCGACCTTAGCAGTGTGCAGGCCCAGCGTCTTACCATGTAAACCACCTCTTGATCAGTAATCCAACTGGACAACTGCAATGAATGTTACATGGGATTTGTGATGACCCAGAGTATAACACAAATGTAACAAAATCCAAAGTGTAAATGAATGTCCTTTAATGCCTCCAATTTGGCCCCACTGTTCAATAATTCTCAGTTGGAGATAAAACTTATTCAAAAATAGTCTTCAAAAGAAAGCAATGTAGACTGAACTTAATGAGCAGATAGAGGTGAAATAAAAAAACAAAACAAATTANACCAGGATAAGTAATTACCAGCTTCAAGGAGATAACAAGGCACAGTCTGTTGGAAGGACACCAGCCAAGATAACTTCTGCCCAAAATAAAATACGCTTTACTTCTGGCGACACTGTGTTTTAACCATCTCTCTTATATACTATTCTCTCCAGCTGCAACCAATAAGGGGGATCATGGCCACTTCTTCTCTCATAAGCCAAGTTGTTTCCTTCCTGTGTGTCCTAGGATGAAGAAGGGATGGGCCTGGTTCTTCCTCTGACTGCCCAGCCAGCCTCTGCCCTTCTCCAGCCTCCTCCACAACTTCTGGAGCCACACCTCCACTCCCTGTCGACTGTTTCTCCTCTCCCTCAGAGTCCGATTCTAACAAGGGAATAACAGGATTGATCTTGAAAGAAGCTTGAAGCTGATTCAAAATGCAGCAGCAAAGGCAGTTTATGGGCACTCCTTGATCAATGTATGTTACATCTCTGCTCTGTGAGCTGCATTAATTGCTAATATGCTTCTGGTTTCTATTCAAAGTTTTGGCAGATTCCTATAAAAACCTTTTGTCATGGGACTGGGTTATTTGAGACATCAGTTGTCCAAGCCATGCCCACAGAACCTGTAGGAAAAAATTTGAATCCCACCACTGTCATGGTACCTGCTTTTTGGAATACCATTCCCATGGAAATCAGATTTTTATAATACTTTGAAGACATAGCTATGAACCCAAGCATGTGGTCAGAATACATGAAAAACTTGTGAGGTGGTTATGTTGATGTTGGATTTTGATATTTGTTTATAATTTTATCTTGCTCACTGATTATGTATACTGGATTGTTATGTTGTTTAGGTTATACTTTTTAAATTTACAGTTGGACATTTCATTTGCATCCAGAAAAATACCAAAAAAGGGATAGATGAATTGCATTTTTTAAAAAGACTGTGGGCAAGGTCTGTGATGGCCAAGCATACATACTTACAGAAACAAATATGCAGAAACCCCCAATTTGCAATTCCTTCCTTTAAATGCACGAAAAGTTGACTAACATGAATTGGCATCATTTTTAAAATATTATTTTAAAATTAAAGATGAAAGATAACTTTAATTTAAAAATTAAAGATGAACGAGAAGTTCTATGTAGCCAGGGGCTGATGAAGCTGACACACCCAATAGGTGTGAAATGCTGTCTTTTTTTTTCATTCTTATCTGCTTTAGTTGTTTCACCTGTCAATAAAAGTTGAAAATATCCAGAAATAATAGAAATCTGGTACAGAAGCGGAATGGAAAGAGTTATTCCAAAACCTGTATGTTTTTTCTTGCGCGCCATCTGGCACAATGTTTTGACATCTCCAGTGAGTTCTCTGCTGTCCCATTTCTCTGCCCTCCTTCCTTCATGGAGTCATCCTCTCACGCTATCTTCTTGACAGGGAGAACAGACAAATTAGTCCTCAGGGACTTCATGCTAAGAAGATGCCATGCATCTTTCAAGCCCAAGAAATTGCCCAACTATCTTTTTCCTCTTGTCAGGCTGAAAGCAACTTCTCAGTGACACACAGAGACTCTGCCAGCCCAGGTCCTGGGAACTTTAACTTGTTCCCAAGCTCATATGTTCCACTTGACAGCATGGACTTGAGACTGCCAATTTAAAAGCCCAAGGAATGAACTGGTCTTTACATATATATATATATA